>JAUPFV010000601.1:0-29077 GCA_036936605.1 Limnanthes douglasii subsp. nivea
GTAAAAGATTGGTTTGGTCCGAGAATGAATGAAAAAGATTGGCTCTCGATATGGCTAGAACTAGATGTCGGCCGAGCTCTACTCTAATCTAAAGGTTGAGTACTTTTTAGCTCTCTTCCGGTTGCGGGAACGCCCTACTATAGATAGGCGATCGACCGTTCCGATCGCGAGAGAAAGGTCAATGCATAAAAGAAAGATAGAACCGGCCTATATTATTTAAGCTAGCTCTGAAATCCTTTATTTGATTGAGATCTCCCCGGGTTCAAACGATCCGGCGGGTCTTCTGGACTTTACCCTTCGTTCCAAGCCCCTGGCTAGTAAATAATTCCTGCGGTACTTATTCCTAGATATGGATACCCACCCCACTATTGAGTTAGAACCGGAGATCCTCAAACCTGATTAAGAGATCTCGCTGCCGGGGCGAATAGCAAAGCACAGGCCCCCTCTCTATAAAAAAAGTCTAAATCTCAAAAGATGTGGGAAAGGTTGCTGAGATCGATACGCCTAATCAGAGACGTAGACGGCGTTCCGAGCTGTACGAACTGAACCAGCTCGAAGTCAACCAAATCGGAGAGGAGAGAGCAGTGCTCAACCGTATTATACACTTACTTGGCCAATCCTCCTTGATCCTGGACATGGCCTGCATGGACACTCCGAAGCAATGGGAACAAGAACCCCCTACCTATATAACAGACAGCGGGGAAGATAGCGAGAGAGGGGCAGATAACGGAACACGGGGGAGTGCTTAAATGATGCGCATCTATCCCCTACATGCGTTTGAGACGGCGGCCCCAGAGCGGATACGACGATTGAAACGGATTTGAAATCTGTAAATGTGCCGGCGGATACCGGGCAGATGCCGCCCGGGCAGGATAATGAATTCTTCCCCGATTATCTAATACGGAGGGATTACTTTGGTTTTCATTCCTTAAACGCGGTTGTTTTTGTTTCAAATTAGAATCAATCTTGAAACGGAAACTGGGGCGGGCTTACGCCTATCAATGCCCGCTTCATTTGAAAGCCCCTATCAATGAAACATTGAGGCGGGGTGGGTTGGTTGGGGAGAGTAGATAGCCTACATGGTAAATTAGCCCAATAAAGGTGGTGATATTTATTAGTAACCTACATTGAAACCTATCAAGGTTGTGATTGATAGATAAAAGGATAAAAGTTCGGCTTGTTATGTTAATACGTATATAAGAGACGTTATAGTCTTGGGACATATAAAACAGAACAAAAGGTGGTGTTGGGATTCAAACTTAACAACCAGCCATCTCACCCTGAAATCATTTCTTTTGAGTCTCTCCTTTGCGCCAGTTGCAGAACCTTAGAGGGTGAATAAGATCTTGAGATTGCTAACACCGACCGACTGAATTGCTGGGAATGACCTTCGAGTCCCTAGCAAGCTTTCTGGATGAACTTCCCTCGGGAGAGCTTAGATGGCTGGAGATGGCAAGGCAGCATGAGAGCCAGGTGCCTTAGCTATTACTTTACTGAATCGGAACCGACGGTCGGTAGGGAGAAGCGGATGGATGCTTCTGATTATCGTATCGCTGGAGATGCTCACCGAACCGCCGGTGGAAGGTCGAATCATAATCAGTATCTAATAGAGAATCCAATATCGCCGGAGGCGGTCTTGGAGAAAGAGAAAGAGTTCATTCTCGCTTTCATACCGCCCGTTCGAATAAAGACATGGAAAAGCAGAATAACTCGACATCGCCTCGATCGAACCGTTCTGTTCTTCAGTACCCGAGCATTTTGAAGGCATCCATTCTCGTGCTTTGCTCCTATCCTCTTTCGACACCCAGCCCTGATTTCAGTTCAATCAATCCAACCGCATCCTTGCTTGCATTCTTCTCTTTGCTTTGGTTCCAGCCCCTTGCATCGTAGCCTCTCACTGCCTCTGCTTGTTTGCTTCTTCTGGGAACTTCGGTTGCTAGCGGTCCCATCCATCGGTTTCAGTAGGAGGTGGGATCCGATCCCATCATTCACTTCCCAGCAATCAATGCAAGTAGATCTCTGTGAGTGTCCTTCCCATCCTTTCTCCCGTCGTTCCATCTAACACCCAATCGACCTCCTTCTTTCAGTTGCAGCCTGTTGCTCTGTCTGTCTTTTGGATTCATCTACGAGCAGAACAGAATATGGATTGCCAGTAGCGAAGTAGGAGATGGAAACATGGGAAGTGCAGTCTTAGGTAGGGGTTTGAATATCGACTTGGTGAGCTACCGTCCTTCTCTCAATCGCTTGTCTCCGGCAGGTGGGTTCAATCAGTTAAATCCCAGCCAAGATTCATGTGATCGGTTGATCATTCTACGTCTTTCTTTCCGATCCGTTGCTTCCAGCTTCACCCTGTGATCTAACTGCAAGTGTAGCCATCCTGGATCCGAAGCTTTCTAAGACTCCCTTGAGTTCCTAAGGTAGCCAGTGCTTCAGTAAACGCTGGTTCTTTCTCCCTTAGCTCCGCACCCAAGCACCGGAACCAGTAAACAACCAATTGGCTCGTCAATGGCTAAGTAAATGGCGCTCGAACTCTCCATCCTTTATTTTATCTCTTTTCTAGTCAGTCCCTCGATATCTGACCCGTCAACCTTCCCATCTCCTCTTACTTACGCATCTTCAATCAAATCATGATCCCATCTCGATCAATTTCGCATTGATCAGGGCGGGCGTAAGCTTGAAGGCGCTTCTTCTGTGTTTAGGTTGCTCCTAGGCCAGCCAGCTAATCATCATCTTTCTCTCCTGATGAAGTCAATCAGACAAATTCTATTATCTCATAGCTTCAACCTTATAGATAGTGGCCTAAGCGCTAAGAAGCTATTGGCCAATATGCTTTTCGTAGTTGGACAGCTTATCGAAGGGAGGAGTCAAAGTCTCTTTGGTGTCGGCATCAAACATATAGCATGTGTGCCGTGAGTGAGAGGTCAATCACTCTCTCTTCTTCTTTCGAAAATCTCGAACATGATGAAGAGCTCTTATTGGCTTTAGGCTTCTTTTCAAGCGGACTGTAAATCTCATAAGAGAAGAAGTAGCTAATCTTGACAGTTTCTCTTTTTCGATGGAAAAAGCGGCAGGCCCAATGAGCTCTACAGTAGTGCCTCGCGGGGTGGTAGAGCCGGTAACCCTCTAAGCCTAAGCTCGAAAAAGCTCTGTTTGTGATTATGCTTAACACATGCAAGTCGAACGTTGTTCTCGGGGAGCTAGGCAGAAGGAAAAGAGGCTTCTGGCTCGGCAGGTCTCAGGAGAGTTTTTACGCGATGGTGTACATGTGGCTCCGATAGCATGCAGCCCATAATGGAGACAGAGAGATAGAAAGTGTGCAGCGAGGAATCTTTCTAGGCAGCCAGTCTTTACAACACTCGACCCAAGCTTTACTTAACTCGGCCCAAGCAATGCTCAAAGACTCCCATGCCTTTCTTGGTTGGACCAACCGGCGATTTCTGACAAACAAGTCTTTCTGCATTTTTAGAGCAAGAAGCGGAACTACAGGGATGAAATGAAAAGTGTTTCTTACGATTACGCCCAACAGCCCACTTGAACAATTTGCCATTCTCCCATTGATTCCTATGAAGATAGGAAACTTGTATTTCTCATTCACAAATCCATCTTTGTTTATGCTGCTAACTCTCAGTTTGGTCCTACTTCTGGTTCATTTTGTTACTAAAAACGGAGGAGGAAACTCAGTACCAAACGCTTGGCAATCCTTGGTAGAGCTTATTTATGATTTCGTGCCGAACCCGGTAAACGAACAAATAGGTGGTCTTTCCGGAAATGTTAAACAAAAGTTTTTCCCTTGCATCTCGGTCACTTTTATTTTTTCGTTATTTCGTAATCTCCAGGGTATGATACCTTATAGCTTCACAGTTACAAGTCATTTTCTCATTACTTTGGGTCTCTCATTTTCTATTTTTATTGGCATTACTATAGTGGGATTTCAAAAAAATGGGCTTCATTTTTTAAGCTTTTTATTACCCGCTGGAGTCCCACTGCCGTTAGCACCTTTTTTAGTACTCCTTGAGCTAATCCCTCATTGTTTTCGCGCATTAAGCTCAGGAATACGTTTATTTGCTAATATGATGGCCGGTCATAGTTCAGTAAAGATTTTAAGTGGGTCCGCTTGGACTATGCTATGTATGAATGATCTTTTCTATTTCATAGGGGATCCTGGTCCTTTATTTATAGTTCTTGCATTAACCGGTCTGGAATTAGGTGTAGCTATATCACAAGCTCATGTTTCTACAATCTTAATCTGTATTTACTTGAATGATGCTACAAATCTTCATCAAAGTAGTTATTTATTTATAATTGAACAAAAGCGAGGAGCGAAGCTTGCAAGAATCCTTTTCGTTCTTCCTTGGCTTCCCCGGCGGATTGAATAGCTGTTGCTTGTTCCCCATGGTCTCTTGATGGATCTGCTCTTTCGCCTAGAATCGTCTTCTTTTAGCTGGTTATAACCCTACCCTAGATGTAGAAAGAATAGATAGATAAGAAGAATAAGGAAGGGATGGACCTCACTCGAGCTAATCAGTCTTTCGCTTTGGCCAAGAAAGCTCCAACTCCAATTATGAAAATCTTTCTCGTCTTACTAATAGAACTTACTAATAAAAAAAAAGAATCTAGTATTTGATACTATTCCTTACCCAAGTAAGTAAGTTCAATGTCATATTAGGGGCTCGATCTCTGTCTTGACTCCGGCCATGAGAATCAAACCAAAGAGAAAGATTTGGATCTTTTTTTTCTAATGGAAGCTTCTTGTCTCGGGCCGAATGTGCGGGCTCGGGGCAAAAACGAATCTAGCATCGGCTAGCAGGCCGACCGACGGCACCGGCACAACCTGAACCGTCACCTTCGTCCCTTACCCCTGACCTCTGGTCACCAATATCCCCCGGTATCTAAATTGACATTGACTTCTGTCTGCTCTGAAAAAGAAAAGAAGCCGAGCTCTCACACGTTCCGAACATGAGACTTCTGGAACCCGACGACCCCTCGTTCGTACCCGGCCACGGCTCTCACCTTGATTCCTATTTGGTTGATGAAGGCGAAGTTGAATCACACTCACGAGAATCTGGGCATGGATCTGGCTAGGGGTATGTATCGCTTGCTACCGTGGGCTATGGATCTGTCTTTACTGGCACTTGGTCTTGATCATTTTTTTTTTGTATGTATCTGGATCAACGTACTCTACTGAAGCAACTGGATCACTTGCCTACATACGTGATCATGCAACTGGCCCAGGAAGAGGCGCTTGACTAAACCAATCTATCAACCTTAATGCCCTGCCTTTCCGTAGTCCACTTCACTAATCAATGGAAGGAAGAGTCAGCAAGGCAAGCATAAACTTCTGCTTCCGCCCAAGCCGTGCTTGCTGCTCCTGCTCTTATAGTTATAGAATGCACAAAAAGCATACCTTATCTCAGGTTATCCTTTAGTGCAGGTATGGGGCACTTCGTCAGCAGTGGTTCGGTTCGTTTAGCAAGCAGTCTTATTGCTTGAAAGCACACACAGCACACAGTAGGAGAGTTCGAGTGTGAAAGCAGTGTACTCATGCCCCTGAGATAAGGTATGGAAGCAGTCTTATTATTTCCACTTGAGTCGACTTAAGTCTTTCTCTACTCGTACAGTCTCGGCTCTAGTAAAGAGAAAGAATATATCCTTATCCTACTGCAGTGCAGGAAAAAGCACATCCCCCCGTGCTGTGCTACAAAACAAACTTATCTAAGCACTCAAAGCAAAGCTTAAATAAGGAATGGGAGAAGCTATAGTGCAGATCACTTTTCACTTTCTCTAGAGTCCAGACCTTGTCCTTCGTTCTATCAGCTATGGAGTCTTCTCTTCCTCTGGTTCTTCCCGTCTCTAGTACAGATCAAATCACAGGATCTCTGTATGTATGCGCTGAGGAGCTCTATCTCCCGGACGAAAAACTTATCAAATCCTATTTCGGAATGGCAGCAATCGACTTCTTTCTGTGTTACAGCTCTCTTGTAGTACTGCTCCCCTCCCCGTACAGTGTTCAATAGTCTTTATACTAGCCCCCTCCCCCCTCAGCAAGCACTCCAATGCGAGGGGACCAACTAATACAAGCACTCAATTCCACTAAAAGCTTCTTCGCTTCGGGGGAATCGTCTTATCTTATTCTTTACTTCTATTCTACTTCTAATTCTTCTTCTGAGAAGGGTCTTTCTACTTCTGGTTTAGGTTTAGGTTTTCGTTCTAATTCTAAGCGGGTTTCCAAGCGCTACCAAACGATCTACTTTATTCTTCTTCCTCTGCTCTTTTGGCTTGTTATAGTTTAACCCGGTCTATGATTTCTCTTCTTAAGACCCGACCGCTAGGTTCGTTCGAGAGGCCGGGCATGGTTCCGCTTGGGGCGCTTCTGCAATAAATAGCATATATATATAAGTCTTGGTATTGGATCCGCTTCCTTGTAGGTCGTTGACCGACCAACTGTTCATTCTGTCTTTCCCTACTTGAATGCCGCCGTACATTGAAGCAAGCCGATACGTTTTAATCTAAAGGCAGCTCTATTTAAGCGGAATCTTTCTCTGGGCTGGCTACTCTTTCTAATTTTTATAGCCGTGTTTACCAGCTTAGCTTCCTAACTAAATTAGGCTATCAACTAAGATGTATCGCTGCATAATTCTTTAGTGTCTAGTGCGGCCTTTTCATGGTGGTAAATCCATCAGACCTGATAGGTTATAAAGAGGTTAATCAGTCCATCTTCTTCTTCTTCAGTTCAGGTTGAATGCTTTGTTGGGCATTGTCGTATGGCCTTAGGCTGGCTTCCGCTTCACTTTCCTTCCTGACTTGACTGGTCTAACTCTGAGACGGGCATCGGTTGGGGTTCGAAAAGGAAGATACCTCTCAACAGCTCTCGTTCCATTACCCTTACCACACTACCTTGAAGAGGTGGGTGGCTTCTAACTGGTATCATGCTTGCTATGGGTAGGTCAAAGATAAAGGAGTGGGACGAAATGGCTGCTGAGTTCGTAAAACAGTACTCATCTAACACCCAACTTGATGTCCCCTTGAGAGACCTGGAGACTACAAAACAGCGGGCCAATTAATCATTTTATGAATTCTTTATGAGATGGAGAGGGAAAGCTGTCAAAACAAAATAACTAACCGTCCGTCTTAAAAAAGATCAAGTCCGTATGATCATTAAGAACCTGCAGGCTTTATACTATGAGAAGCTGTTTGCCTCGCCTATCTCAACTTTCGAGCAGGTGTAGGGTTTGTTGTGAGTCAGAGGGGCATTGAGGTCGATCTCAAAGCTATTTTGAAAATTACACCACCGAAGACAAAGAAGGCGGATAAGCTGGTATGGACGCACCATTCCCTACTCGCCAGCAAACATTGTTAGAGACTCAACTCCCAACTAACCACCTTCCACACAGCATAAATTAGCTGCGATCTTTCTTTGGGAATGAAGCCCTAAATAGTGATACAAAACTTCCCCGTGAAATTATGCGTCAAAGAGCTTTTTCAATGGCTGGGCAAGGGATAGAGTTTTCCTTCTCGAGTATATCTCATTAATGGTAGGGTCAATCAATTTTTTTGAATAAAGCTTCACATGTGTGATGTTTCGCTCATGATTAAGTACCGAGAGCCGATGTAGCACTGGAAGGAGTGGTTGGGCGGGGTTCCGCGCTCTAGCCTGAACAGGGTCAGGTTCTGGAATTCAGAATGAGATAGTTGAAGCCAATTCGAGTGATGGTTGGACCCACAACAGAAATGCAAGGAAAGATGGGTCATTAAAGGGTCTCAACTGTCCGCTATCTCCTGTATAGGTCTTTTCTTTCGGTCTATGGCAAACTTTCCAATTGCTCTAAGCGCTTCAATCGGTCAAGGGCCCTGCCCTATTAGTAAAGGGGTCTGAGGGAAACTCTAACACGCTTTCGCTATCGCTAAGTTAGCATTCTGGTCTTAAGCAAATCAGTCCTACCCGGTCGTATCTGTCCCCCCCCCTAATCACTTGGGCTCTTGCTTTTGCATTGAAAATGACGGGGCGAAAAAGACTGAGATTCTCTTCCCGTACTTCCTTGAGGAGTTGCTTCTAGTACTGCTGAGTAAGTAACTCTCTTCAAGCTGGTGCCTAGTAGCCCATCCCTTGTTAGAAGCTCATCTGCTAAAGCCAATCGCTCCTATCTTCAGTCTATACGAGCATCTCTCTTTAGCAATCAAGCTAGTTCAGGGCGAAAAGAAAGATGGAAAAAATGCTTTCCGCCTTAGGAGCGAATCTCTGCTTGTTGAAATACTTCTTCCTTCTCTTTGATTTAGCCATTCTGGCCTCTCTACTCTAAAACCTTTCAACGAGACTTTCGCTATTCTGAAGAGTATGAGCCGACTCACCTTAACTTGACTCTTTTTCGTCGAGATGGGCCGGCCCTTTCTTAGACTTGCTGCCGAAAACGAAAGGTCGAACTAATTTCTTTAGAGAAAGAAAGATGCGGGCTGTCGGGTTTGGATCGAAATGGAATCCCCTATCGAAAAAGCAAAAGAAATAGAGAATTCGACCGATTACTTATCCTTCCATCGCTTCAGATGGCAGAATGGGTCCTACTCCCTATTTACCAGCAATAGAACGGGAGACTCAGAGAAGAGAAAAGGGACAGATAGATTATTGAGGCTTCTCACGAGCTGGACTCGAACCAGCACCTCTGGGAGCAAAAGACAAAACCATCGAACTCCCTTTCATTCTGATCATGACTTTGAAAAAAGAGAGAAGAGAAAGAACTGGGAATTGGCGCCTGGTTGCTTGCTTACCAAGCCATCCTGGCAAGCTCCTCCAGTTCGATTATGATTCTTGACTTGACTTATTATAAAAACTACTCACTATCAAAATGAAAGACGATCGATTATCTACCCAAGAAGATAGAGAGTCCCACATACGAGAAAAGGTCACAAATAGAGTTGAACCAAGTAACATTGCAAAGGCATAATGATAGTAGGGTCGGGATATCCCCGCCCTCCGAACCGGACGTGAAGGTCTCCCCTCATCCGGCTCTCTGCAGGGGAATCTCCACTCACTGCTTCCCCTAATATCCTCCCTTTACCACATCATGGGGGTTTACAGGAGATCCCAGAGGCTTGCTCGGAAAGGCTGCTATACCATACCTTTTGACTCAACTCGACTCTAGTAGTCACTAGACTCACTAGAATAGTCCGTCCGGCTGCTCTTGCTGAAATCATTACTCTTCATTCTCCCGTGCTCTAGCAATTGCGCTCCCTAGACCACTACCATGTAGTTAGGTAGGGACAATCAATCCGTAGTGACGGGAATCTAGGAATGAATGGGGATCCCTCTCAATAGAAAAAAGAAGAATATATAATTAGACTTCCCTTTCTCTCACTCAATAGATGTATCTGGTCTGATACGGTACAGAGACGATGGAATGCAATGGGATGGATGGTAGAGGGATGCCTGCGCCCAAAAGCGAGCGCTGATTCACTTGTCCCCTTGTCCATAGGGACCTCGTGGCATACAACCGAAACGACTGCCGCTAGATAGCCGCCCCTATCTCTCTTTTTACAGCCTCGTGGACGGACGAAAGAAGGGAAGTTACAGAACGGGGCAGTGAAGGCTCGCGAAGTAGACAGCAAGCAACAGCTTTTGAGCCCCCTTGACTTTCTATTAGTAAAGGGAAGGGGACTCTATCATGATCTTACGAATCTAAAGATCTCAAAATTGAAGAACGGGCTCTTTTGCTCGCCCCTATCTCTAAAGGGGCGTAAGCACTTCACTCGCTAGGGGATTCATTCACTTGCATTCCTGCTAGCACTACAAAAAGCTCCGGTCTTAACGCCCTTACTACTGCTGTGCAGCCTTTCCTCGGGTTCGTAGAGTCGGGTTTCCCGTTTACCCACAACGGAGGAGCCGCCCCCACCAGGCAGGCGGCCACGGGTCATAACGCACTCTTCGCACAACAAATCCACTTTGAAGTTTACTTATTCGCTCGGCCAATCGTCGGAATGTGTACGAGATACCATAAGGGCCCAATATCTCAATAGCACCTTTGTCTAAAGCTTCGAATGAGACTTCATATCCGAAACGCAGGAACGATCTGACTAGAAAGTCATTCAAAACTTGATCGAAGAACCAGCGTTTATTGAAGAAGCTATAGAGTCGATTACAAAAAGTACTAGTTTGAAAGGCTCGTTGGAATTGATCCGCTACGGGATTTACATTATACGCAACAAAAGCACCTGAAGTACTAAACAGAATAGGTATTAGTTTGGTAATGGTTGGAGCAGCAAACTCGGATTCGGCAAGAATCTCATTTTTTGGTAGTACGAGGGGGGAATTGGCCCAAAAATTGGATAGGGGTCAAGACGCAGTCGGACGCCGGCGGCTGACTCAAGTGCCCCCCGAACCGCGCGAAATGGTCGCCTATTACACGGCTCACTCACTCTGGCTGGGGTGGGGGTACCTATTATTCGTCGGCGGTCCGGCTTAATTACGAAGGAAATTCTTTCTGAATCTAGAGAGTTCCCTTTCGTTAAGCGCATCGAGCCAGGAGTGGACATCATCATCATCTGCGGACAAATCAAATCCGGATCCTCTTTTCTTTCATCATTAGCTTAGCTAAAGTGGAATAGTATGACTGGCTTTCCGGAAAATGAGACGAAAGCAGCTTTTTCGAAATGATCAACATGCGCTCAAAAAGAGCTCCTAAACCCCCTCTGCCGACCGAGTTTAGTCTGAATTTGCTGTAGCTGTAGAAGTTGCTCCCGCTCCGGGCTTCCGATAGGATTGGGCAATTCCGCCGGTTCTGGAGCTTACCTTATTATTAGGAAAAGGGGAAAGGGCTTTTTTAGATTCTAGAAGTTGAGTAAGGGGGGGCGGAGCTTGAGTCAGCCGCAGGAACAGGGACAGGGAACGAATCTTCCAAAAAAGGAAATCTACCCTGACTTAGATTTTCCCTATTAAATAGCTTAGGCTTACTTACTAAAAGAAATCAAACCAGGTAGAAGGAATAATGTGATCGTATGCAAGAGCAGTCAAAGAGAATCCATTCCACGGTTTGGGGCAAGCCCATTGAAGCTGCATGTGGTGGCAAAAATGGCTCTGAACACCCAGCCGCGAGCGATCACTCAGCAATGAACACTAACTGAAAGCGGCCGGGAATGAGTACCTATCCCTTACGGGAATCGAACCCGTGTCTTCGACATGAAAAGACGATGTCCTAACCACTGGACGAAAGGGACAAAAAAGCCATTCTTCATATACCTCAAATAGAAGTGGTTCATTTTCTTCCTATACGCTATTTCGGAATAGTCAGCTCGTCTCTGCTCGAAGAAGAAATATTCCATTTATAGTTTTATGAACAGATCACTCCGAAATGCAGCCGTTTTCCTATATACGATAAACCAACCGAGGGAATCCCGGATAAGATGGTTTGTACTAGCTTTTTTCTGCTTTCCTTGCATTTCAGATGGGAGAGGAGGAAACTAAGACCGCAAGCTAAGGGTAGGAAATAACATATGATAAGTCGAAGTCAGAGATGGCCTTCGTCTACAATATAACAAGAATGCGGATCTGAATCAAAGCAAGAGAATTTATCTTTATCGGGATGGCTTGCCGGATGGCAGGCGTCTGAAGAATAGGAATCCAGGTTGGGTGCTGCGTACAGGGATCTGAAGTAGAAGTCTCTGATTGGATTCGTTTACCATAATAGTCATTGGGGTTAGAAAGAATGTTGTATTAGATGCTGCCCTTGATTGGATGAGATTCGATAACAGATTCAGGCGTAGTCGAGCAGACAGGTAGTCTCTATATAAAGAATATTCTCACCCTGGCCCTGGAAATTCTCTTTTGAGGGAAGGCACGCCTCAGCTTGTTTGAGGGTTTGCTTAGGGCAAGGCAAGCCGTCTGTGAAGAATAGCAATCAGGATTGGGTTCTATCCTTTTTCCACTTACGAGTCATTCAATTACTCGACCAGCTTAGTTTGGATAACTTTAGTTATCGACCAGCTTACGCTTATGATTTAAACGATTGCAAATCCGAGTTTGCGTTTGAATTGGAGTCTCAAATTGATTGGTATTACGCGTCAGGGGATGAAGGTACGTAAAAGTAGAGGTCAAACTCCAACCCAATCATTGGGTGTGCAGCGGGGCGTGTCCGGGGTCGGGTTGTTCTTCTACCTACCGGCAAAGAAAGGTGCGTGCAGCTATTAATCCAGGGAAGGATGAACTCAAGAGGTTCTGCGTGGCTTGACATCTTATTCACATCCCGAACCTATAACTGGATTTGACCTTCCTTCATCTCCTTACTCGACAGGCAGGCGCTGTCTCGCTCGGAAACTTTCTAGTCAAAGCAAGCGGGCAGCCCTAAATCAGAACAGGTAGGCTACTCTGGAGGGGGAACTAGCTCTATGGAAGGAAAATAGGTAGGTTACTGGCTCTACAGCGGGGGAATAGGTAGTTTGCCTGCTCGGCAAAAGGGAAATAGGCGAAGCGGGAGTAAGCAAGCAAAGGTTACGATAGCTCGACAGAAGGAATAGGGTTTGAAGAAGCCGGGGACGCATGGTCTTTCTGAAGTGGCAGAGCAACCCTTTCTTTTTCATCTGCCTTTTCTTTCTTCTGCTGAATTGAATCGATTGATTCCATTTCCTAAGATTTAGCTGCTTCATCTCAGATCTGGCTGGTGAAATCACCTATTTCTCTGCTTGCTGTGTAATCCCGTTCAACTAAGATGAAATGTACCTCATGTCTAGTCAATTAGGGAAAGCCATGCCCGTAAGTATCAAACGGGCATTGAAGCACTTGCCTCAGTCACAACTCACTTCCAGCCGCATAACGGATTAATCATAGCTTCGCATGATTTCCTAGATCCATACCCTTTTCTTACTGATACGGAACTACTCTGTCTTGATCTATTACACCTGTCAGCTTACCCTTGCATACCTAAAAAATATGCAAAGTGCTTTATTACGTTAACCTTGAAAAGATCACCCAATGAGGAGAATTTCTCATTTTCGCTAGGATGTGGCATCCCCTTAACTACAGAAGATGGTAAGTTTCTTACTAAGAATGATGTGTATGCTCGTATTTTACACGATCTTGTGAAATAAATATAAAGAAAGATATGATGTGTTTGAATCTGCTTTCGTGGATGCCAGCATCCCAGAAGCAGAAGGAAGGTAAAACGCACGTTTAGATGCCCTTGATTAGGCCATTGGTTTGGGAACAGGTGGTTGCCTTGCTACAGAGGTCAGAAGTTGCTTACTCATAGGAGTTTGACGAAAGTGCCGTGCTGATTACCGAACATTGCCTTTCATCAAAAGAATTTGAATAAGAGTTCCCTAGAAGAAGAAAAAAGCAACAGGGACGGAATAGCTTCATCAACTAGCTTGAGTTACTTTAGCACTGGGCCAGCTGTCGAATTCTTCTTAGGTCTACGAGACTGCCGTAATGTTTGTGTACGAGCTTTCTCTACTATAAGATGTCTCCCACGGATTGGATTGAACTGAGACTAGTACTAGTACCTTCCCTAACCCTAGGCTATCCTAATACCGATCTCTTATATAAGTCATTCCACACGCTCGTCCGGGATCCGAGGCATGTGATGATTCACCTTGCCTCACATGAGCCTGGACGGGAGAATCGCATATTATTGACAGCTCCTTTCCTTGTATCGGCTATCTCCTTGATCGCCCGAATCAATCAACCAAAGAAACAATCAACAAATCAAGTTGAGGTATCAAAGTATATCCTGTCTTCTTTCCGTTTCGACCCTGATGTATGAGTTGAGGAATCCCTCATAGCTAGATTCATCAGTAGCTTAGAAACTAGGAACGAGGGGAAGAGATGAATACGAGCAGTCGGAAGAGCAGCTCTCTCAGAAGCAACCAATCCAAGAATTGATGGATTTGGTAGAGTGCCAGTCCCAACACTAGAACCAAGTTAGGTGAGCTTGGAGGCATCGGTCGGGGAGTGGTAAGGTTCCGATCAGATCAAGGAATTGCGTAAATAATGCGGCTTGAGCGGCCACTCTTTCCCCGCCGTGCGCAAGACTCAGGAAGTCATTTGGCGGTATCGTATATAATAATATATCTAAATAGAATCTAGATAAATGCTTTCTTTAGTTTTTCGTAAAAAAGGAAAGGCTGCTTTTAGGAGCATAAGAAAAGGTTGAAGTTCATAGGTAGTAGCCTAAGCGCTAAGAAGGGCCTATATGCTTAACACATGCAAGTCAAACCTTATTTTCTCCGTTAGAAAGAGAAGTCTCATCCCGTGCTTGGGTACTTTAGTACGCTATTCAAAGCATCGAGGAAGAACGGAACTGGAATGGTTTCTTTAAGGCAATATAGCATCCAGCTATTTCAATTGCTATTATATATCATATCATAATAGAAATGGCTTGTTCGACGGTAACGAGAAATTTTCTTAAGAGAAGAAAGTCACAAGTAGAATCGAGAAGGCGTGGGCCCAGGAGCTCGTAGAGTCGGTAACCTGCTCGCTCTAAGATCGAAAATGATCTCTCAGTTATTATGCTTAAGACATGCAAGTCAAACGTTGGAAGAAATGATCATATAATATTGAGATTCGGAAAGTACTCAGTGTACCCACGGTAAAAAAAAAAGAATGCATTGAGAGAAAAAGAACGAGGGAAAAACGAGGAATCTAAGAACATCAAATCGGGAATGAAGAAGGCTGTCAAAAATGCTAGATTCGAGATGTTAGAAGGTGCAAAATCAATGGGTGCCGGTGCTGCTACAATTGCTTCAGCGGGGGCTGCTGTCGGTATTGGTAACGTCTTCAGTTCTTTGATTCATTCCGTGGCGCGAAATCCATCATTGGCTAAACAATCATTTGGTTATGCCATTTTGGGCTTTGCTCTAACCGAGGCTATTGCCTTGTTCGCATTAATGATGGCCTTTTTGATCTTATCCGTATTCCGAAAGAAGGTTTCAGTCTCGCACCTCTTTCACATAAGAAAGTGGAGGCGGGCTTGGGTACGAAACGATTCCACATGAAAGAAGACCGCCTTGAGGAATGGGAAGCGGGCTAGTCCCCGAAAATGCCCTTCCTTTGTCGTTGGGGCTTACATTCCTTCGGTTGAGCGTTCTCCGGACGTCGTCAATTTTTCTCCCATGCTTTCCGTTGGTCAACAACCAACCACAGCTCTCTTTAGTTCTTCACTACTCGTACAGGCTTGACGGAGTGAAGCTGTCTGGAGGGAATCATTTTTCTCAATCATACATCTCATGAATACCAAACGAAAGAATCTCAATTTTACGACAAATCCGGTCCGATGGCTGTTCTCCACTAACCACAAGGATATAGGGACTCTCTATTTCATCTTCGGTGCCATTGCTGGAGTGATGGGCACATGCTTCTCAGTACTTATTCGTATGGAATTAGCACGACCCGGCGATCAAATTCTTGGTGGGAATCATCAACTTTATAATGTTTTAATAACGGCTCATGCTTTTTTAATGATCTTTTTTATGGTTATGCCGGCGATGATAGGTGGATCTGGTAATTGGTCTGTTCCGATTCTGATAGGTGCACCTGACATGGCATTTCCACGATTAAATAATATTTCATTCTGGTTGTTGCCACCAAGTCTCTTGCTCCTATTAAGCTCAGCCTTAGTAGAAGTGGGTAGCGGCACTGGGTGGACGGTCTATCCGCCCTTAAGTGGTATTACCAGCCATTCTGGAGGAGCAGTTGATTCAGCAATTTTTAGTCTTCATCTATCTGGTGTTTCATCCATTTTAGGTTCTATCAATTTTATAACAACTATCTCCAACATGCGTGGACCTGGAATGACTATGCATAGATCACCCCTATTTGTGTGGTCCGTTCTAGTGACAGCATTCCTACTTTTATTATCACTCCCGGTACTGGCAGGGGCAATTACCATGTTATTAACCGATCGAAACTTTAATACAACCTTTTCTGATCCCGCTGGAGGGGGAGACCCCATATTATACCAGCATCTCTTTCGGTTCTTCGGTCATCCAGAGGTGTATATTCCCATTCTGCCTGGATCCGGTATCATAAGTCATATCGTTTCGACTTTTTCGGGAAAACCGGTCTTCGGGTATCTAGGCATGGTTTATGCCATGATCAGTATAGGTGTTCTTGGATTTCTTGTTTGGGCTCATCATATGTTTACTGTGGGCTTAGACGTTGATACCCGTGCCTACTTCACCGCAGCTACCATGATCATAGCTGTCCCCACTGGAATCAAAATTTTTAGTTGGATCGCTACCATGTGGGGGGGTTCGATACAATACAAAACACCCATGTTATTTGCTGTAGGGTTCATCTTTTTGTTCACCATAGGAGGACTCACTGGAATAGTCCCGGCAAATTCTGGGCTAGACATTGCTCTACATGATACTTACTATGTGGTTGCACATTTCCATTATGTACTTTCTATGGGAGCCGTTTTTGCTTTATTTGCAGGATTTCACTATTGGGTGGGTAAAATCTTTGGTCGGACATATCCTGAAACTTTAGGTCAAATCCATTTTTGGATCACTTTTTTCGGGGTTAATCCGACCCTCTTTCCTATGCATTTCTTAGGGCTTTCGGGTATGCCACGTCGTATTCCAGATTATCCAGATGCTTACGCTGGATGGAATGCCCTTAGCAGTTTTGGCTCTTATATATCCGTAGTTGGGATTCGTCGTTTCTTCGTGGTCGTAACAATCACTTCAAGCAGTGGAAATAACAAAAGATGTGCTCCAAGTCCTTGGGCTGTTGAACAGAATCCAACTACACCGGAATGGATGGTACAAAGTCCTCCAGCTTTTCATACTTTTGGAGAACTTCCAGCTATCAAGGAGACGAAAAGCTATGTGAAGTAAAAGAAGAAAAAAAAGGTCGCCGACTGCTTGCTACTAAGAACCTAACAGAAATTTTCAAAATGTGGGTTCTAAGACCACTTGTGTAGGTCGGGGTTGAGAATTGGAGGGCCGAACGAGGCTAGGGCCCCATTTTTAAGCAATGACCGGTCAAGGTCAATCAAAGTGGGGATTCACAGATGATTCTCAGCATAGAATAAATCTTAACAAGTCTGATCACCATCCATAGAAGGATTGAACGGGGGATTGATCATCGACTCAAGCACGTATTGCCAACTTCACATTACAACATGTCCCCTGAAAGGTCAACAAAGAGCGCCCCCCTCCACACTAAACCAACCAAAAAACGGGACCCCTTCCTTAAGCTGAACCAACAAAGCATTCTATTGAATGAAACGAAACCCACTTCCCTCCTATAAAGCTACTTTCGGGGGAGAACTCATGCTCACAGGCTCCCTGAAACCAAGAGACGAGACAGAAGACGGATAAGAAGCAGAGGATACTATGGATTCAGAGTGAGCCTCTATCCTATGTCTAGGAGTAGAGAAGAGAGCACCTTCAACCGACAAAGCACTTATTTACTGCTCTTCCTGCTTGGCTAAGAAGTGTTAAACGGAACCTTCTTCAAAAATGTCTCTAAAGGTGAATAATGGGACTACAGGTCTGCTGCTTTGACTTTTTCCAACTATTGTGACGAAAGAAAGGAAAGCAAGGAAACTCAGCTTCTTGCAGGTCCCAATAAGCGGGTAACTAAGGTCTACTCGTCAAGTAAAGCCTCACTTTTTCACAGCGAAGACCAGAACCGATTTAATCAATGTGACTTCGTCCCACTAGTCAAAAAGGAATATTCTGAGGCGGGCAAGGAAGGAAGAGGCAGGATATGTCTAAAGTGTATAAAGAGAATCTTCTCATTCAGAAAATGCCCCTTTAGCCCATTCTCAGCCAACTTCTTGGTGTACTCTCCCTCGACGCTGACCCGATAGAAGTCAATTTGTCTCAAAAAGAATGGTCTCGATCTTATTCTTTCTTAGCATTCTTGTAAAACCATTTGATCCTAGTCGTCTTGCGTGGAAGGAGCCAGATGACCAAGACTTTTTTCGACGTCTTGACCCATCCATAGTCTGCTAATCTAATCCCAACGTCTTTGATCCTGACAAGCTTGGATAGGACTATCTCTCTGTCTTTTGTTTGTTACATAACACTGAATGTACTGTTCCTTTGAGTGCACGATTCCTTAGCAGTGCCTGTTTTGTTTTGTACCGAGCTCTTTGATGGCCGGCCTTTCTTTATCCGTTCACGAATGATGCAACGGAGCCGGGCTGGCTTCTTTTGGATGCCAAACCCGCCGTAGTCGGTATCGCAGCTGGGAATAAGACGACGCATAGTTCCGGTGACAGTTTCTGAAACCGGGGAGGCCCTTCTCTCCTGGACTGAAGGCGGCTGATGTCAACTTTGTAGTCGGCATTCTTAAGTAGCATAGCAGCACTAAAAGTGTCGATGTATAGGGTTTTATGTTTCAAAATTGTAAGTCAACGTGTCTGTACTCGGATCAGTATTTGCTACTCGACAAAGGTTTCTTTTTATGGCAGCTCTTGCGGAGAAGGCAATGGTGGCAGAGTGGTCCTCTGGCAAATGAAATTGCGGCTTGCGAGTTCACGTACCATCTCTTAGGCACGGAGGCAAGCCTTCTGACCTTCTAAGGGCCCCACGTGGGAACAGACTTGGCTAGAGAGGCAACCGAGCAGCAGGTTGACCCCCCTTTTCTCGAGGTCCGAAGGAAGGGCACAACAGCTTCAAAAACAAAAGCCCGTAACCCGCATACTAAACAAGGCATTGGAGATACCATACCCAAACAGGCTCATCGAAGGACAATTTGGAGCACTTGGCTGGGAAATTGAAACAAGATGGGAAGAGGAAGGGTGTAGGCCCTTTCATATCTCCATGAAGATTGCAAGCTGGAATATAAGGGGCCTTAATATGCCCCTTAAGCAGAATGGGGTTTGTCACCTCATTCATAGTAATCAAATCTATGTTTTAGGTATTTTGGAAACGAAGTGCGATAGATCCAAAATCCAGCGATTTATTGGGAATAAACTCCTGGGAGTGTTGGGACAATTTTGATGAAGCTATAGGGGGCCGTATCATTGTTTTGTGGAACCCCTTGAAAGTAGAAGTGGAGCTTGCGCATAGGCACCCGCAAGTGATTCACTGTTTTGTCAAGTGCAAGGTTAGCTCTATTCGCCTTCGCACTAGTTTTGTGTATGCTTTTAATGCCCTTGTTAGTAGGAGGGATCTTTGGAGCAACTTGGAGACGTACGCTGCGCAATTCTCGGATCCTTGGATTGTGTTAGGGGACTTTCACAATGTCCTCAAGTTTGATGAGAGATGTAATGGAAAGGATGTCACGCCCTATGAAATAAGGGACTTTACGGACTGCTGCTCTTCTTTGGGTGTCACCACTAGGACGGGTATCTAAAGGTGCCTTAATTGTACTTCCATTAGAAAGTCGAATTACCAACTTTGGCAAAGTGAGCAAGGTTGGTTCCGAAATAACCACTAGCAATTGAAACGAAAGCATTGGAAAGAAAGCGAGTTTCCGTGTGGAAAGTCAACCTATTGCCCTAAACTGGCATTTCTGCTTGTGGATGGGGTGCTATCTGCAACCCCCTTTCATTCTAACCTTCAAGCTCAGTAGGGCTTTCTCTTAAGTAAGAGACCGGCCCTAAGTGTGCAATTTGGGGCCCCAACGACAGACGGCATTTTTGGGGAGGTTTTAAAAGCTGCTAACAAGAATAGTTTTTCTCTTGCTTCACTTTGGTCTGATCTCTCCACCAATTACAAGAGTTCAGGCGGACTTGAATCTAAGTTTGATTCCTCATCTACCTGCATGGGGCAGTGATCATTAGAAGGGGAGCCCACTACGCGGTCCGCTATTTGTTTGAGTTTTTGTCAATATTTGAAAGATATCATTATTCTAAATAAAATCCTCCAGCTTATATTATATGTAGCAAATCTATATTTTATTTCATTGCAAACCACAACTTGATTACAGACTCTTTGGCCTCAAGGGCCGACTCGACATCAGATCAGAAATTCAAAAAGAAACTGAGAGACACATGACAGCATTATTCGGGGTAGACTTCAGACCATGGGTTAGATTAAAGAGTGACAACAATTATTTAAAAACACATAACATAAGGGTCACACCACCTCCACGACAACAAAGACACTTATAAATCTCCACCAAACAAGTACAAAGAAAGCCAAAACACACTACTTTGCGTCTACAGACACTTATTTAAAATTTCTAAAACGAAAAAGAGTCGGCGGACTCTTCTAGTCTCCCCGGTGACCGCGGGTGACAGCACGCACAATGAGCTCCTGCTGTTCGAGAAGGAGGGCCCTCTTTAGGTTTTCGAGGGCTTGGATTGAATTATGGAGAGCCAGCATACGATCTCTTATAATAATGGGATCGATCGGCGGCATGTGTTCCCAGAAGAGACCAAGCATTTGCTCCCTTTGTTGTTTTTCGTTTTCGACGGCTTGGATTTCTTGCTGAATTGTTGCAAGTCTTCCGGCGATATCCATAAGAGTGTTGTTGGAATAAGTGTTACTGAAAGTCTTTCTTTCTGACTTCTATGTCTCTCTTTGAAAATAGAGACTGAAAGAAGCTTCTATTTATAGGCGTTGGAGGCCCTTAACCCTTTCTTATTATTAGTAAGATAGGTTGTCTTGGTTCCGTAACATGGATCATTTCAAACCTGGCTTTTCATGACCCATCCACTAGATTTTAGTGCGCTGAATCATTCTCCTTTCCCCGTACGGATTTGAGTATGAAAGGCCCCCCCCAAAGAGGGAATTTTCGCCACGCGGCTTAATCCCGATCACTCCCTCAGGAATAGGAGGCAATAATAGAGCGAATCTGCCAGAGAGTACTCCACCACGAGCTGCCAAAGCACGCTCGGCCAATCCTCACTCGACAGCTCCGTCCTAGCTTAGGAGACCGAAGCTAGCTCTCTTGATTGATCTGATTAGACGCTTGCTTTTTCCCCGTGCGTATTCTCCTTCTATTATTTAGACCACTATATAGAGAAAGGGCCAATCTGGTATCACCGCGTGTCAAACTGTGTCAGGCGAGAGGCAGTTCCACTATTTTATGGCTTGGACAAGGTGGGCTCCTCTTGTTCTTACATCAACGGGCCAAATCTATTGGATTGCTGCCGCGATTGGGCCTGGTATGGTAAGGCCTGCCTCTATTTTGAGTATTCTTTCGTTGATGACTTTTAGCTACCATCCAGGGGCCATACCCAACTCCTTCAGTTTGGGCCTGCTCCGATTGAGAGACTTGGGCCAGTTTCAAAAGAGCTAAGGCCTGAATAAGAACACTATCTCATTCACTTCCGTAATTGATTGGTTAATCTACCTCAGTGTGAAGAGAGGCCAAGAAGCGTAGTATCCTAATGGCTGACCTGATTGGAAAGTCAGAGGACGACCATTCCTACTTCGTAAGAAGGGTACTTAAAAGGTCCCGTTACGGAAGAGATTACCTAATACTCACTCATACCATAGGTGGCCCAAACCTAGGCTGTGACGCTTCCTGTTGAGTACACAATTAAGACTTTAAGTTCGTTTACACAGTACGATAAAGACAATTAGAAAGAATGGGACTAAGTCTTGAGCAACTTTTTGAGATTCTATTCTTTAATATAGCATCAACATGACAATAACATTACAAAGCGATATAGGCATTTATCCCATCCATCAACCGAGAAAGACACCTACGTTACACTAACAGGAGCGCGCTTCTTTATTCAAAACAAAAATACATTATGAAATGAACCCACATATAAAAGTGGGCTGGTCTGCTCATTATTTGTGTTCGTACATTTATTCATTATTGCAATACAAATAACACCTCCACTATACTAGTGATGGAGGGGATTCGCGCCGGATGGAACAAGGCGTTTTGAACCATATACTACTGGAATGAAACGCAGCCTTGGAACAGAATTCTGCTGCTTGCTGGGCCCTGATGGTGGAACTGGCATTTTTTGGGGGAAGAAAGCGGCCCCCTTTTGCGGCAGAGTGGGCAGCATCGCTTTCCCTCGTGTAGCTATCATAAGAACAAGAAGAATCAAAAGTATTTCGCGGATTCTTGCCATCACTGGAAAACAAATTGAGCTGTAGGCATCAAGGTAAGGGACCGAGATTATATACTGCTGCAGAAGCGGAATCGAAGGGGTTAATTGAAAGGTAAGGATAGCGTGATTGGCCGATTGGTTGGAAGGTAAGGATAGCATGATTGGCCGATTGGTTGGAAGGTAAGGATAGCATGATTGACTGGTTGCGTTTGGATCATGGGCCACAGCTACTTGGGTAGAGACCGCATCATTTGGACAGGCTATATGGGCTTAGGCCTGGCTGTCATGGGCTATTTGGATGGACTCAGATCCGGAGATAGATGGGCTCGGATCCTTTGCATGATTTCATGAGCCACCTTTGATGGGCTTTGAATTTGGACAGATCCAGCGGGCCATGTACTTGGGCTTGCTTTGATGCTGGGTAGGCTTGTTGTGCTTTTGCCCTTCAGTTATCTTCTGTGTCTATTCCTAGTCATTTTCAGGAAGCTCTTGGAGCTCCCAAATGGAAGTCTGCTATGGTAGAGGAAATGAAAGCTCTTCAGAAGAATTCTACTTGGGAAATGGTTGAGTTACCTCTGAATAAGAAGACAGTGGGATGTAAATGGGTGTTTACAGTAAAGTACAAGTCGGATGGGACAATTGACAGATACAAGGCCAGATTGGTTGCCAAAGGTTACACTCAGACGTATGGGATTGACTATCAAGAGACCTTTGCTCCTGTGGCCAAAATGAATACTGTTAGAGTTAGACTTTCTCTTGCAGTTAATCTAGACTGGCCATTACGACAGTTTGATGTGAAGAATGCCTTTCTTCATGGTGATTTGAGAGAGGAAGTGTATATGGATCCTCCTCCAGGATTTACACCAAAGGAAGCAAAGGTATGCAAGCTGAAGAAGGCGTTATATGGTTTGAAACAGTCACCGAGGGCTTGGTTTGGTAGGTTGAGCTACTCAATGAAGGAGTATGGTTTTAAGCAGGCTTTGGCAGATCACACTCTGTTCTATAAAAGAGATGGTGATGATATTACCTTGCTTATTGTTTATGTTGATGACATGATTGTTACAGGTAGTAACATAAGTGAGATAGAAAAGCTTCAGTGTCGTTTGGCTAAGTAGCTCACTGAAGGATAAACTGGGTACGATAGATAGTTTGCTTCAGGAAGTGTAAAGTCGCTTCCGTGGATCGCTCTTTCTATCGTTATCAATGGAATGCCCTTATTAATATTAATAAGCAAGCAATTCGGACAGAAGAAAGAGGGCTTGAAAAGCTTTCACACAGCATATGACAGAAGAGAAAGAGCGCCCTAGCCTGAGTAGATCCCCTCGCCAATGAGAGCGTGAACCAAGGCGGATCAAAGTAGAATCTTGCAGATCCTAGTTCGCTTACTAATCGCTTTCGGGACCAGTCTTCAATGGCATGAAGCTTTAGTGGCATAGAATCGGATGCCTTAGTCGAATGATCGGACAGATGAAAGGAGAACTATCTGGTGAGGCATCTGGATTTGATTCGGGTCGGTTAAAGCTTGAAAGGGAGTTCGTGGCCTACTAGGAGTTCTGTTTTCTGAGGACTCATAGAACACCCGCTTTGTTCTACTTTTATGTCTTATGATTGGTTTTTCCGCTTGGTGGGCTTATGTACCAACTGAGGTAGAGTGGTTCAAGGTTTGTTGCTTAAAGAGCACACATATGGATGTCCTTAAGGGTTTTATTGTGTCGAAGCAGCAACTCCTTAAGGAACTTTTTGTAACGGATACTTTCATTCAAGAAATACAAGAGGAAACGCTAAGGGAGGAAGCAATAAAAAGTTTATTGCAAGAGCAGCGCTTCGATCCTTTGAACAAGTTGCCGGAGCTGCAAGAGGGGCAGAATATATATATATATATTATTTATAAATCTTATAATCGGGGTATAAAACTAAAGGTCAAAACACTGGCTGTAATGTGGGGGGGCTCTTATCTTAGTCATGATGTTTAATGAATCCGTGGTACTTCCCATTCCCGTGTGGGGCCCATTTTTTTAGGAGTAGTAAATTCGAAAAGTAAAGTAAGAACGCATATGTGCTTAGAATTTCCGGCTTAGCTGAAACCCTTCACGATGAAGGGGTAGCTCTGTTTCTAACAGTTACATCTTATTAAATTTTCCATTTTTAATTGTAGGTACCTACATACCTAACCTTTTCCTTCGAGTAAGATTTAAAAAAAGTGGATTACTTCACTAAATTTGTAGGCATATCCTCAAGCAAGGATATTTTGATCTTGTGCAAACAAACAAATATAACAAACCCTACTATTTCTTTCTGCTAATTACTGCTTTAATTTCTATACTTAACAACTGCTTTTCGCTCATTAGAAAAAGAAATAAGGAAATTAAGGAATTTATCTTTTCCTTGGTCTTTTACCTTTTAGCAAAAAAGTGATGGTCGAAATCACTGATGGAGTGGATCATCGCATATCTTAACACTCTCGGAATCAACAATCAAGAGGTTAAGATCACTGTGATGGTTCCTGTTTTTCTTAGGGGGACTTCAAAAACAAACCCCTTGTAACGACATCAGTAAAAGACGGCGGTCATTGACGGCTATCAGTCGGGTTTTCCCAATACTACAGCCCTTCTGCTTTGAGGTTTCACTTTTTTTTTAGAATTTGTTTTGTTGGTTGGAAGGGGAAGCGAGGACATCAAGAGGGGAAGAGCTATCTCACTTCTATCTTATAGCGTTCGTGACCCGGTCACTTCTCTCACTTACAAGAGAGATGTAAGATATATATGAAGGAGAAACGAGAACAGGGTTTTGATAAAAAAAAGAAGAAGATTCTAATCATCTAATCGTCCACTCGCAGCTCCTTCCCTCCTCCGCTCTACCTCTGCACTGGTACGAGACCAACCCACTAACCAACAACCCAACAACAAAAAAAGGTTCTTTTTCTCGAAAGAAGCAGAGGAGTGGCTCCATACGGGGAATTTTATTGAAAGTGAATCCCTCCCTAAGACCCCCCGGTGGTGAATCAGAGCTGGTTGAACGCCCTCGCCTATCTGATGCTGTATTGCTAAGCAGGAAAGGGGAGAAGGTAGTTGAGCTAGGTTGGGAGTGGCCGGGCTAAGAAACCCCTTACCGGACGAAACCCCAAAAAAGGATAAAGACATCATTATAATAGGATTGCTTTTACAAAGATGTTAGGAATAAAGAACTACAACGATGAAAAAAAGAAAAATATATTCTAAATAATAGTTATATTCTAGTGGATGATGGCTGCGTTTAGGAGCGATCCGCCCCTTCTTGAACAAGCCGGTGGTGTAGACGAAGTTCCTTGTAGCATGCAGCTTCTAATGGAGACAGAGAGATAGAAAGTGTGCAGTGAGGGTGGTTGTAAATCACTAGGTAGTCAGTCTTTACTTAACTCGGCCCAAGCAATGCCCAAAGACTCCCATGCCTTTCTTGGTTGGACCAACCAGCGATTTATGTCTTCCTGAATTGGGAGAGTAAGAAGAAGTCTCTCTTTTTTTGGGGGGAGCGGAGCAGTCAAAGAATTCACCAAACCAAATGACTTATATTGTTATTGTTATTGTTACTCCTATCGAAAATCATACTTATTCTGTGGAATTCATCATAATTTCTCCTTGTGATGCAGCGGAACCATGGCAATTAGGATCTCAAGACGCAGCAACACCCATGATGCAAGGAATAATAGACTTACATCACGATATCTTTTTCTTCCTCATTCTGATTTTGGTTTTCGTATTACGGATCTTGGTTCGTGCTTTATCGCATTTCCACTATAAAAAAAATCCAATCCCACAAAGGATTGTTCATGGAACTACTATCGAGATTCTTCGGACCATCTTTCCTAGTATCATCCCGATGTTCATTGCTATACCATCATTTGCTCTCTTATACTCAATGGACGAGGTAGTAGTAGATCCAGCCATTACTATCAAAGCTATTGGACATCAATGGTATCGGACTTATGAGTATTCAGACTATAACAGTTCCGATGAGCAGTCACTCACTTTTGACAGTTATATGATTCCAGAAGATGATCTAGAATTGGGTCAATCACGTTTATTAGAAGTGGACAATAGAGTGGTTGTACCAGCCAAAACTCATCTACGTATTATTGTAACATCCGCTGATGTACCTCATAGTTGGGCTGTACCTTCCTCAGGTGTCAAATGTGATGCTGTACCTGGTCGTTTAAATCAGATCTCTATTTTGGTACAACGAGAAGGAGTTTACTATGGTCAGTGCAGTGAGATTTGTGGAACTAATCATGCCTTTATGCGTGCGCCCGGAAACATAGGCCGACTGCTGAGCCCACTCTGGCTCAGCCGCACCACCCGGGGTGCGAGCCACCCGAGAAGCAAGCTATTACAGCGAGCGGCTGGAGCTGTAGGGAGCCGAGGAGCAAGGCAGTAGATAAGATAGAAGAAGGGGCCAGGCTCCCGGTGGAGCAGAGGAGACGGTTAGGATAACGAACTTGAAACGCGGAGCCCAAGCGGCTGGCGAGCGAGTGGTTAGTGGCCAATAGCGCCCTAGTTGATGGCATTCCTCTCTGCGGCTGGCACTCGAGGAACCACGGGGCACTCCATACAGAGCAAGTCTTAGGGATGAGACGCCCGCGCAAGGACCTCAATTCTCATTAGGAGGTCGAACCAAGGACCTATGGAAGTCGGGGCTACCCCGTCCCATGGACAACGCAATAGTGTCCTGAGGGAGGAGTTTAGAGACCTTATAGTAGCACGGACTTCTTTTTCTTTCTAGGTCATGCGAAGGGGGCCAGTCCAAGATCGTACTGTTCCTCTACAAAGATAACGGACGCTCTCAATGGCTAGGCGCCACTCTCTTTCTGAGTTATTCCAGCTTCTTCATGATTTCGTGCCGCGGTGAACAACAACAAAAAAAGGGCCGTCTCCGCGGAAGGAGAAGGACCTGCAACGGCAGAGACTACTGACCCTCTTCTTGTTCTTAGCCGTCTATTACGAGTCCGGGAAGCCTGGAATCCTAAATATGAGGGATCCCTCAAAATAGAGAAGGGGGGGCAGGGCTTCCGCAAGGGCGGGCCTCCCCTCTTCCCGGTCAAGATAGATGGGAAGGAGCCTAAAGGCCATAACCAGCCTCTTTTTTTATGTATGTACACCTTTGTTTCAGGGTGGGGCCGCCCTTCCTCCTGCTAATCCGGCCATTTCCGAACCTGTCTTTCCGGACTTCTCAATTCTTGCGATTCCCAGCCCCCTTAGCTTATTTTGATTTATTGTATTATATGTAAATAACCAGGGTTCCAAACCTTGTTTTTGAGTGTTTTTTTAGAATCTAATACTAATAGAAGCTCCCCTTTCTCAAATAAGAAGGGAAAGCTTCATAGCTCCAACCTATACAAGGGGCAAGCCAAAACCAGCTGAAGGAAGGGCTTCAGAATAGCCTTCTTATTTGAGAAAGGGGAAAGTTTGAAGCTTGCTGCTCGCTTTCTCGCTTCCGAGAGGCGAGCCTTACTTACGGTTTCCAAGCCTGGCGCGAAGCGAAGGGATTGGATTTTACCTATGATTATGATCAGATTAGTGGGCAACCATAGTTTACTTTTTTCGTGGTGTTGTTGACGTTGTTGAAAGCTAATTTTGAGGTAGGCCTCGTTTTGTTTTTCGGAGCTGCTCACACTATGGTGGAGGAGGTGCCGTGAAGATCTAGGAGTGTGAGCAGTACGAGCTGAAAGGCTCCCATACTGTTTAGAGGGCAGGGGGCATAGATGCTAAACAAACCTGACCCCTATCTATCGTCGTAGAAGCTGTTCCTAGGAAAGATTATGGTTCTCGGGTATCCAATCAATTAATCCCCCAAACCGGGGAAGCTTAAGCGGAAATGAAAGACTATGGTGAGGGAAAGGGGGGGGAAGAGCTAAAAAACTTTAGAGGCTTCACTCGCTCGCTCTAACGCTCGTTTAGTAGACAGCGAGTGGAGTGCATAAGCCCCTTTAGAGAAGATAGGGGCAAGCACTACACGAGCTCGTCAGTCAAGTACGGAACGAGCTTTCTTTGTCTACGAAGCAGAGCGACCTCGTCTTGCTTGCTTCTAGCGAAGCTTCTAGCACTAGATAAAATAGGCTTGTATGGTAGGAATACGACTTTTTAGGCCAACCACTACATAAGAGCGATAGCGAAGCCAAGCCGTATAAAGGCGAGCAGCCCTTCTAGCAATAGCAAACAGCCTACTTATAGCCTTTTCTTTTCCTGATGGTTCCTGGAGTTATAACATTTGAATTTCTCTTACATTCTTTTCGAATTTGAAATGGCCTCTTTTTTCAATGTGATTACAAACAATCACTCCCACTCCGTGTTTTATTTTGTTCTTTGTATCCAGCCAGCCTCCTCTATCTTTTTCTCGCCTTATTTCTCCATCGAAAGGATCGTCGCGAACTGGTTCAAATTGCTTTATCTACGGAAGTAGATGTTCTATTCAAATATTCTTGGAAGGGAGTTGAAGTCCAGATCAGTCACCCGACTGACCGTTCTTCGATCCCTCCTACTAAGCCAGCCCCCGTCCCCGCCTCAAATAGGTCAGTAGTTTAGTTTAAATCATGTCCGTTGGTTGTTGGTCAGAGGGTGGATAAGCGCGGTAAGGGGGAGGGCGGCGCCCCTTGCTTTAGACGTATAGAAGGAGGACTTTTCCCCGGGGGTGAATGATAAGTTGACGTTGACAATGTAGACGAAAACGTGTAAGGGTTCTACCTTCAGCTTTCAAGTGGGAAAGAAGAAGGCTGTCAAAAATGCTAGATTCGAAATGTTAAAGAAGTTCTTGTGTTGGAAACACATTTTATAGCCTTAAGATTCGGAAGAATATTCGGTAGAATATTTACGGGAAAAAGCAGCCAGCATTGTCGAAACGTTCTTCAAAGGTCAGTCCGATGGAGCTCGGGACCACGACACCTGGTTGAACGTTGCTCACCTCACAAACTAGCACAAGGAATGAGCCCGGGAGAAATAGTAACCCGGGATGATTTCCTTATGCTGGTCGAGCAATTACAGAATCCTGCGAGTGACCTCTTTATGAAAGCTTTGGAGCTCATAATGAAGTTACCCTGATGCTGGCAGGATAGAAGGAAACTCAATAAGGAATGAAAACAAACGCCTGCCTAG
>JAUPFV010000602.1:27500-28868 GCA_036936605.1 Limnanthes douglasii subsp. nivea
AGGTAAAAAATTACCGAAACTTCACCATCGCTTAGATACCGAAAAATAATGCGGAATGAAAAAATAATTCGCACAATTCCGACATCCTAAGCCAAAGTTACGGACTTGCAAGTGTGATGGTAAAAAATTTGTGAGTTATAAAATAAAGGCCTATTTTTCGGCGTTGGTAAAAAAATACCCAAACTTTACCATAGCGTTGTTTCTACCACGCGGTAAACTCTACCAAGCACCACGAATTTACTTCGAAAGGAGGGACAAAAAATAATTAAAGAAAAAAAAACGTCCAGCGAGGTTCGAACCCACTCCATTGGGATATAAAAAGTCACTACTTCACTAACCGCTACACCAAACCTACATTAACGATATAGCTCGTATCCACTAATATACAAACATACGGTAAGACTTCCATAAATTGGGGCTTTCCGAAATTGATTCGATATCCGGATAGTGTCGGCCATAAAATATAAAGCTATGCGGTGAAATCGGAATTCAAATCGAAAAATCGAGCCAATATTAGGGTTTCTATTTCCTAAAATCCCTAAATAATTCTAAAAATCTAAAATTAACATGCAAAACGGCGTTTTTTTGGCTCCACACTTCGGTTAATCACCGTAGGTAATTAACCAGCGCGTAGATCTCGAAAAACTGCATGGAATCCATATATAGAAATCCGCATTCGGACAACCGATAAATCCATACAAGATATTGGAACCGAGCCATTGTTGGCCGGTTTTTTGCTGGCCAGCAATGTGGCGCAAGTGGCCGGCCAATGTGGCGCCATTGGCCAGCATTGTGGCGCCATTGGCCGGTATTGTTGCACCAGTGACCGGCCAATGTGGCACCAGTGGCCGGCCAGTGTGGCACCACTGTGGCCAGCAATGTGGCGCCAGTGGCCGGCCACTTCGGCCAGCAATGTGGCGCCAGTGGCCAGCAATGTGGCGCCAGTGGCCAGCATTGTGGCGCCAGAGCCAGCATTTGAGGCGCCAGTGGCCAGTGCTGTGGCACCAGTGGCCAGCAATGTGGCGCCAGTGGCCAGCATTGTGGCGCCAGAGCCAGCATTTGAGGCGCCAGTGGCCGGCCAATGTGGTGCAAGTGGCCCGCATTGTGGCGCCAGTGGCAGGCCACACTGGGCTGTGTGGTGCCAGCAGCGCCCCAAATTGGGCCAAAGCACATAAAAAATGTGATATCTTTTTTTCTACTCGTGCAAAACTCAAAATACTTTCCATCATACAATCCTTATAACATGTAGGATTTTTAAGAGTCGAGTTTGTAATTTCTAAACCAAAAGTAAATTTGTTATGATTTTTCTAACGTTTTTCGTTAAAAAAATATATATAAAATACTTATGGTATGAATTTTTAGTTCAAA
>JAUPFV010000603.1:17500-20000 GCA_036936605.1 Limnanthes douglasii subsp. nivea
AAAAATTTATGCTACATACCCCTTCCAACGCCCACAAGCAACCATCGTCTAAAGGCAAATCCTACCATTGCTGCAGACTCATGCGCTTTCAAATCATGAAAACCAATGGCCACAACTTTTTCTTCCGACCCCTCCCCCGTTTTGCAGGAACGACAAGATGATGACTTTCAGCTTCGAATCCAAAAGATTTGCAGATAGTTTGCAAATCAACAACAGGATTCGTAGCGTGATAATCTACCCTTGCCTTTCCCTACCGAATAGAAGCCGATCATCCATACGAGGCGCAACTACGGCGTACTTCACAATCCCGCATCACGAATCATTCACAACAATAGGATACACCTGTTATCAAGTATGTTTGTGGGAATTTCAGTTGGCAGTAGCAAAAATCATGCCGTAGATCTCCGAAGGACCGGCTCTAAACACCTCCAGAATCACGTCTCCGCGTCCCGTCATTCGATGTTTAGAGACTTATAGCGACAGCATCTCCGATCCGTCCCAAAAATTTATGCTACGTACCCCTTCCAACGCCCGCAAACAACCATCGTCTAAAGGCAAATCCCACCATTGCTGCTGATTAAAATGATTTGGAATCGTAATAACCAATAGCTCCAACCCCTCTCTATGACCGACTGCCCTACCCTCTTCGGTGAAAAGTAGGGCCAACTAGGACTACTAGGAATCATAAGAGGGTCTGTGGAATGCAACAACGCAAAACCATAGACTACCTCTTACTTTTTGTCGTAGGGGTATTTTGGTCTTTTCCTATGGAAGGCCAAAACCGCAACACATCCACCACAAAAACGAGTTCCTACTAATCCCCACCTTCGCATCGGGAGGAATCCGCCCGCTTCCTCACTCGTTAAGCACAAATTGTCCTTTAGCCGTAAGAGGGGTATTTTGGTCTTTTACTTCCCACCTCGGACAATTTGTGCTTAAAAGGCTACAAAGGCTACCAATGCCGCACTAGTATGTGCGACATTCGGTGCTTGCCGGCTAAAACAAGCACCTTTGGGGCAACTCCAACTTTCACCAGTTGGCTCACCCCCCCTAAGTAGCTTAATAGGCTGTTTTAGCTAAAACACTAGGTAGTGCTTTTATGTTTGAACCATCACCCTACCTTCAAAAGTGGGGAATCCGAAGGAATTTGGTTATGAAACTTTGCAGTTATGTTAACAATGGATAAAAACAAGTGTTCACAAAGTTTGAACTAAAAATTCAAACCATAAGTATTTTATATATATTTTTTTAACGAAAAACGTTAGAAAAATCATAACAAATTTACTTTTGGTTTAAAAATTACAAACTCGACTCTTAAAAATCCTACATGTTATAAGGATTGTATGATGGAAAGTATTTTGAGTTTTGCACGAGTAGAAAAAAAGATATCACATTTTTTATATGCTTTGGCCCAATTTGGGGCGCTGCTGGCACCACACAGCCCAGTGTGGCCTGCCACTGGCGCCACAATGCGGGCCACTTGCACCACATTGGCCGGCCACTGGCGCCTCAAATGCTGGCTCTGGCGCCGCAATGCTGGCCACTGGCGCCACATTGCTGGCCACTGGTGCCACAGCACTGGCCACTGGCGCCTCAAATGCTGGCTCTGGCGCCACAATGCTGGCCACTGGCGCCACATTGCTGGCCACTGGCGCCACATTGCTGGCCGAAGTGGCCGGCCACTGGCGCCACATTGCTGGCCACAGTGGTGCCACACTGGCCGGCCACTGGTGCCACATTGGCCGGTCACTGGTGCAACAATACCGGCCAATGGCGCCACAATGCTGGCCAATGGCGCCACATTGGCCGGCCACTTGCGCCACATTGCTGGCCAGCAAAAAACCGGCCAACAATGGCTCGGTTCCAATATCTTGTATGGATTTATCGGTTGTCCGAATGCGGATTTCTATATATGGATTCCATGCAGTTTTTCGAGATCTACGCGCTGGTTAATTACCTACGGTGATTAACCGAAGTGTGGACCCAAAAAAACGCCGTTTTGCATGTTAATTTTAGATTTTTAGAATTATTTAGGGATTTTAGGAAATAGAAACCCTAATATTGGCTCGATTTTTCGATTTGAATTCCGATTTCACCGCATAGCTTCATATTTTATGGCCGACACTATCCGAATATCGAATCAATTTCGGAAAGCCCCAATTTAAGGAAGTCTTACCGTATGTTTGTATACTAGTGGATACGAGCTTTATCGTCAATGTAGGTTTGGTGTAGCGGTTAGTGACGTAGTGACTTTTTATATCCCAACGGTGTGGGTTCGAACCTCGCTGGTCGCTTTTTTTTCTTTAATTATTTTTTGTCCCTCCTTTCGAAGTAAATTCGTGGAGCTTGGTAGAGTTTACCGCGTGGTAGAAACAACGATATGGTAAAGTTTCGGTATTTTTTAACCAACGCCGAAAAATAGGACTTTATTTTATAACTCATGATTTTTTTGCCATCACACCTGCAAGTCCGTAACTTTGGGTTAGGATGTCGGAATTTT
>JAUPFV010000604.1:5000-28293 GCA_036936605.1 Limnanthes douglasii subsp. nivea
GGAGAAGTTAATCATAATGATCAATCTCTTTTCTTTTGGATTGCGAGGAAGCAAAAAAAATTGGTGGAGAAGAATAAGAAGATTTCTTAGAGGAATGTTTGTTAATAGGTTGGTGTCGTATGTTAACACTTAATTTTTCTGTTGCATGAAGGTGGGTTGCATCAAGGTGTTGATTAGAAAGAGTATTGACAACAGTTAATGACTGTCTAACATAAGTAACGTATTTTCCAGTGTGTTTTTTTAATTTTATATACTAAAGTTTGTTGATTAGAGTCTTGTTCATTGTCTCTTCGCAAAAATAGATGTATGCTCTAAATCAAGTGTATAACAAGAATAGATACATTAAAGAAGTAATATTTATTCTATGAGTTTTAGTATTAAGCTTCATATACACGGTAATGGTGAGGATACTATGTTCTTTTTCAGTTTACACTTGTTTATTGTTTGTTATTATATTGGTGTTGTTGTCTGTTAACACTATGTTTGTATGTTGTAGGAACGTGGGTTGAAGCAAGGTGGTAAGGAAGCAGACCATCTATCATCAACAAGTATTGACTCTCTTAACCTGTTAGTTTAAGTATTTTGCTTCACTTATGTTATAAATGTGACTCTATTGTGTTAATACTCTATTTGAGTCCAAATTTATAGTTATAAATCTGGCATGGATATTGTATTTTGTTTATGTTGTGAATCATTGATTTTGTGAGTATGTATTGTGTTTGTGATTTAGAGAGTATGTGTTAATATTGTGTTTGTGATTCAATAAGTTTATGTACTCATGTATTGTGTTAATGTTGTGAGTGAGTGATTTAGTGAGTATGTATTGTGTTTGTGATTTAGTGAGTATGTGTTAATATTGTGTTTGTGATTCAATAATTTTGTGTTAATACTCATGTATTGTGTTGATGTTGTAAGTTAGTGATCTAGTTAGTATAAATACCATGTTGTAGATCATATACACGGTTTGATGTTCTATTTTTAGTTGTGTTTAGGCTGATGCATGTGTAGTATTTTCAATATTATGTTTTAAATTACAGTTTGGGATCTACTTGGGTTTACATGTCTGTAATTTAACTATAACAATTTAAGTATAAAAAAATATTATTTTTTATGAGAATGAGTTCTTATGGTATACATTCTTTTATGCTTATTGCTGTTATTGTGTTTAATGTTTCAAATATGTTTATTTAATTTTTTCAAATGTTTTTGGAAGGTCTGGATGGTAAGAAAAAAAACATCAAAGGCAAACAAGCCATGTTAGATAAGCCAAAGAAGTTATTTTTCGTTATGGTACCTCAAATTCGCAATCGTTCCCTCAAACTCTGTGATGAAAAATCCTCTCAACCCCCAACTAGAAAGTCTCTGTTAGGGAGGGTAGCTATTGTTCGTCTTCAAACAAGACGGAATACCTACCTCAAACAAATTCCCATCCATACTCTTGCTCCCACTCCCACTCTAACTCCCACTCCGATTGTTAGTCCACTTGGAGATGTTTGTGCATCTATTATTTCTTTTAGTACTTCAACGAAGATAGAGTCTGGTGACACTCTAATGATTCCCACCCTGTCTGAATCAAGCATATCTCACTAGCAATCATGATGTTGTCCACGGGCTGTCCTTGGAACAACTAAATAGTTGTTAAAAGAATTTTATGGCTAAAATGAAAGGCAGTTCCTTGAAAAGCGCCAACCTGCAGCATCCATCAGCTGAGCTGATCAATATCCGGTCACCCTTCTAACCAAAGTCATGGGTTAATTTTTGTTGTAGTCATACGAAGATGAAGTTGTCGCAAACAAACTAGAGAAACCGCAAAGCTCATCATGGTGGGGGGGGACCCATGCTGGTGGGTCGAGGAACCATTCCCGATCAGTTAGTCAACATTAAGTGTTTTTAACTATTTTGTTAAGCTGAGTTTGTATTTTTAATATATTAATTTTTACCCTCTGGTACAGTTTGAGGAAATCAGAGAAATGTTGTGGGTGGCCAAATGCCTAAGGTTTACATACAGCAAGAAGGATGGCTAGGACAATTCTACATTAGAATTTGTGAACCCCTCATCTTTTAAAATCACGGTATTATTTTGGTTTAATCAGTTTCTTATAAGATTATATGTATATGTACGTAATATCTTGCATATTTGGTTTAGTTGATCATTGTGTATACATGTTAGATAGTAGGATTAGTAATTGTATGCAAGTTCTCGTAGGTTCCAAAAGACATTGTCAATATATGTTGCATATTAGGATTACTAATGGTTTGTGTGTGCTTGACATTTTGAATGACATTGTCTACATATGTTACATAGTAGGATTACTAATTGATTTTTGTTTCCTTGCCATTTCTAACGAAAATTTATATATATGTTTTACAGTACGGTTAGTGTTTCTTCTCTCCTGTTGTGAGCATTGGTTTTATATATTTGCATGTGGTTATTGCCTTATTTGTACAATGTGATTGTCTTCATAGTTTAATTTCTCTTTTTTCTTTTGTCATGTAATTCATATAGTTATATGTTTTAACTGTTTCATGCATAACTAATAAAGGTCTTTAATTGTGTTCCGACCATTATAAGAAGAGTGGAAAGAAGCGGTCAAGTCAATACATGGTGACGACGCTGACCTGGAATCTGTTGATTATCCAGACTTGTTCTTGTCTCTTCCAACGGTGAAATCGAGAAATAAGAAAGGGCGTTTAATTGGAACAGGACTAGCCAAGCATTCTTATAACTTTGTCGGGAGAAGTTAATCATAATGATCAATCTCTTTTCTTTTGGATTGCGAGGAAGCAAAAAAAATTGGTGGAGAAGAATAAGAAGATTTCTTAGAGGAATGTTTGTTAATAGGTTGGTGTCGTATGTTAACACTTAATTTTTCTGTTGCATGAAGGTGGGTTGCATCAAGGTGTTGATTAGAAAGAGTATTGACAACAGTTAATGACTGTCTAACATAAGTAACGTATTTTCCAGTGTGTTTTTTTAATTTTATATACTAAAGTTTGTTGATTAGAGTCTTGTTCATTGTCTCTTCGCAAAAATAGATGTATGCTCTAAATCAAGTGTATAACAAGAATAGATACATTAAAGAAGTAATATTTATTCTATGAGTTTTAGTATTAAGCTTCATATACACGGTAATGGTGAGGATACTATGTTCTTTTTCAGTTTACACTTGTTTATTGTTTGTTATTATATTGGTGTTGTTGTCTGTTAACACTATGTTTGTATGTTGTAGGAACGTGGGTTGAAGCAAGGTGGTAAGGAAGCAGACCATCTATCATCAACAAGTATTGACTCTCTTAACCTGTTAGTTTAAGTATTTTGCTTCACTTATGTTATAAATGTGACTCTATTGTGTTAATACTCTATTTGAGTCCAAATTTATAGTTATAAATCTGGCATGGATATTGTATTTTGTTTATGTTGTGAATCATTGATTTTGTGAGTATGTATTGTGTTTGTGATTTAGAGAGTATGTGTTAATATTGTGTTTGTGATTCAATAAGTTTATGTACTCATGTATTGTGTTAATGTTGTGAGTGAGTGATTTAGTGAGTATGTATTGTGTTTGTGATTTAGTGAGTATGTGTTAATATTGTGTTTGTGATTCAATAATTTTGTGTTAATACTCATGTATTGTGTTGATGTTGTAAGTTAGTGATCTAGTTAGTATAAATACCATGTTGTAGATCATATACACGGTTTGATGTTCTATTTTTAGTTGTGTTTAGGCTGATGCATGTGTAGTATTTTCAATATTATGTTTTAAATTACAGTTTGGGATCTACTTGGGTTTACATGTCTGTAATTTAACTATAACAATTTAAGTATAAAAAAATATTATTTTTTATGAGAATGAGTTCTTATGGTATACATTCTTTTATGCTTATTGCTGTTATTGTGTTTAATGTTTCAAATATGTTTATTTAATTTTTTCAAATGTTTTTGGAAGGTCTGGATGGTAAGAAAAAAACATCAAAGGCAAACAAGCAATGTTAGATAAGCCAAAGAAGTTATTTTTCGTTCTGGTACCTCAAATTCGCAATCGTTCCCTCAAACTCTGTGATGAAAAATCCTCTCAACCCCCAACTAGAAAGTCTCTGTTAGGGAGGGTAGCTATTGTTCGTCTTCAAACAAGACGGAATACCTACCTCAAACAAATTCCCATCCATACTCTTGCTCCCACTCCCACTCTAACTCCCACTCCGATTGTTAGTCCACTTGGAGATGTTTGTGCATCTATTATTTCTTTTAGTACTTCAACGAAGATAGAGTCTGGTGACACTCTAATGATTCCCACCCTGTCTGAACCAAGCATATCTCACTAGCAATCATGATGTTGTCCACGGGCTGTCCTTGGAACAACTAAATAGTTGTTAAAAGAATTTTATGGCTAAAATGAAAGGCAGTTCCTTGAAAAGCGCCAACCTGCAGCATCCATCAGCTGAGCTGATCAATATCCGGTCACCCTTCTAACCAAAGTCATGGGTTAATTTTTGTTGTAGTCATACGAAGATGAAGTTGTCGCAAACAAACTAGAGAAACCGCAAAGCTCATCATGGTGGGGGGGGGGACCCATGCTGGTGGGTCGAGGAACCATTCCCGATCAGTTAGTCAACATTAAGTGTTTTTAACTATTTTGTTAAGCTGAGTTTGTAATTTTAATATATTAATTTTTACCCTCTGGTACAGTTTGAGGAAATCAGAGAAATGTTGTGGGTGGCCAAATGCCTAAGGTTTACATACAGCAAGAAGGATGGCTAGGACAATTCTACATTAGAATTTGTGAACCCCTCATCTTTTAAAATCACGGTATTATTTTGGTTTAATCAGTTTCTTATAAGATTATATGTATATGTACGTAATATCTTGCATATTTGGTTTAGTTGATCATTGTGTATACATGTTAGATAGTAGGATTAGTAATTGTATGCAAGTTCTCGTAGGTTCCAAAAGACATTGTCAATATATGTTGCATATTAGGATTACTAATGGTTTGTGTGTGCTTGACATTTTGAATGACATTGTCTACATATGTTACATAGTAGGATTACTAATTGATTTTTGTTTCCTTGCCATTTCTAACGAAAATTTATATATATGTTTTACAGTACGGTTAGTGTTTCTTCTCTCCTGTTGTGAGCATTGGTTTTATATATTTGCATGTGGTTATTGCCTTATTTGTACAATGTGATTGTCTTCATAGTTTAATTTCTCTTTTTTCTTTTGTCATGTAATTCATATAGTTATATGTTTTAACTGTTTCATGCATAACTAATAAAGGTCTTTAATTGTGTTCCGGCCATTATAAGAAGAGTGGAAAGAAGCGGTCAAGTCAATACATGGTGACGACGCTGACCTGGAATCTGTTGATTATCCAGACTTGTTCTTGTCTCTTCCAACGGTGAAATCGAGAAATAAGAAAGGGCGTTTAATTGGAACAGGACTAGCCAAGCATTCTTATAACATTGTCGGGAGAAGTTAATCATAATGATCAATCTCTTTTCTTTTGGATTGCGAGGAAGCAAAAAAAATTGGTGGAGAAGAATAAGAAGATTTCTTAGAGGAATGTTTGTTAATAGGTTGGTGTCGTATGTTAACACTTAATTTTTCTGTTGCATGAAGGTGGGTTGCATCAAGGTGTTGATTAGAAAGAGTATTGACAACAGGTAATGACTGTCTAACATAAGTAACGTATTTTCCAGTGTGTTTTTTTAATTTTATATACTAAAGTTTGTTGATTAGAGTCTTGTTCATTGTCTCTTCGCAAAAATAGATGTATGCTCTAAATCAAGTGTATAACAAGAATAGATACATTAAAGAAGTAATATTTATTCTATGAGTTTTAGTATTAAGCTTCATATACACGGTAATGGTGAGGATACTATGTTCTTTTTCAGTTTACACTTGTTTATTGTTTGTTATTATATTGGTGTTGTTGTCTGTTAACACTATGTTTGTATGTTGTAGGAACGTGGGTTGAAGCAAGGTGGTAAGGAAGCAGACCATCTATCATCAACAAGTATTGACTCTCTTAACCTGTTAGTTTAAGTATTTTGCTTCACTTATGTTATAAATGTGACTCTATTGTGTTAATACTCTATTTGAGTCCAAATTTATAGTTATAAATCTGGCATGGATATTGTATTTTGTTTATGTTGTGAATCATTGATTTTGTGAGTATGTATTGTGTTTGTGATTTAGAGAGTATGTGTTAATATTGTGTTTGTGATTCAATAAGTTTATGTACTCATGTATTGTGTTAATGTTGTGAGTGAGTGATTTAGTGAGTATGTATTGTGTTTGTGATTTAGTGAGTATGTGTTAATATTGTGTTTGTGATTCAATAATTTTGTGTTAATACTCATGTATTGTGTTGATGTTGTAAGTTAGTGATCTAGTTAGTATAAATACCATGTTGTAGATCATATACACGGTTTGATGTTCTATTTTTAGTTGTGTTTAGGCTGATGCATGTGTAGTATTTTCAATATTATGTTTTAAATTACAGTTTGGGATCTACTTGGGTTTACATATCTGTAATTTAACTGTAACAATTTAAGTATAAAAAAATATTATTTTTTATGAGAATGAGTTCTTATGGTATACATTCTTTTATGCTTATTGCTGTTATTGTGTTTAATGTTTCAAATATGTTTATTTAATTTTTTCAAATGTTTTTGGAAGGTCTGGATGGTAAGAAAAAAAACATCAAAGGCAAACAAGCCATGTTAGATAAGCCAAAGAAGTTATTTTTCGTTCTGGTACCTCAAATTCGCAATCGTTCCCTCAAACTCTGTGATGAAAAATCCTCTCAACCCCCAACTAGAAAGTCTCTGTTAGGGAGGGTAGCTATTGTTCGTCTTCAAACAAGACGGAATACCTACCTCAAACAAATTCCCATCCATACTCTTGCTCCCACTCCCACTCTAACTCCCACTCCGATTGTTAGTCCACTTGGAGATGTTTGTGCATCTATTATTTCTTTTAGTACTTCAACGAAGATAGAGTCTGGTGACACTCTAATGATTCCCACCCTGTCTGAACCAAGCATATCTCACTAGCAATCATGATGTTGTCCACGGGCTGTCCTTGGAACAACTAAATAGTTGTTAAAAGAATTTTATGGCTAAAATGAAAGGCAGTTCCTTGAAAAGCGCCAACCTGCAGCATCCATCAGCTGAGCTGATCAATATCCGGTCACCCTTCTAACCAAAGTCATGGGTTAATTTTTGTTGTAGTCATACGAAGATGAAGTTGTCGCAAACAAACTAGAGAAACCGCAAAGCTCATCATGGTGGGGGGGGGGGGACCCATGCTGGTGGGTCGAGGAACCATTCCCGATCAGTTAGTCAACATTAAGTGTTTTTAACTATTTTGTTAAGCTGAGTTTGTATTTTTAATATATTAATTTTTACCCTCTGGTACAGTTTGAGGAAATCAGAGAAATGTTGTGGGTGGCCAAATGCCTAAGGTTTACATACAGCAAGAAGGATGGCTAGGACAATTCTACATTAGAATTTGTGAACCCCTCATCTTTTAAAATCACGGTATTATTTTGGTTTAATCAGTTTCTTATAAGATTATATGTATATGTACGTAATATCTTGCATATTTGGTTTAGTTGATCATTGTGTATACATGTTAGATAGTAGGATTAGTAATTGTATGCAAGTTCTCGTAGGTTCCAAAAGACATTGTCAATATATGTTGCATATTAGGATTACTAATGGTTTGTGTGTGCTTGACATTTTGAATGACATTGTCTACATATGTTACATAGTAGGATTACTAATTGATTTTTGTTTCCTTGCCATTTCTAACGAAAATTTATATATATGTTTTACAGTACGGTTAGTGTTTCTTCTCTCCTGTTGTGAGCATTGGTTTTATATATTTGCATGTGGTTATTGCCTTATTTGTACAATGTGATTGTCTTCATAGTTTAATTTCTCTTTTTTCTTTTGTCATGTAATTCATATAGTTATATGTTTTAACTGTTTCATGCATAACTAATAAAGGTCTTTAATTGTGTTCCGGCCATTATAAGAAGAGTGGAAAGAAGCGGTCAAGTCAATACATGGTGACGACGCTGACCTGGAATCTGTTGATTATCCAGACTTGTTCTTGTCTCTTCCAACGGTGAAATCGAGAAATAAGAAAGGGCGTTTAATTGGAACAGGACTAGCCAAGCATTCTTATAACATTGTCGGGAGAAGTTAATCATAATGATCAATCTCTTTTCTTTTGGATTGCGAGGAAGCAAAAAAAATTGGTGGAGAAGAATAAGAAGATGTCTTAGAGGAATGTGATGCTTGAAAAAGATATCAAAATTCTCGTTGTTCATTTTAAATGTGATGTTGCAGAAAATATTATGTCGGGTGACGTGATTTGGTTCGGTGATGGGAATGAAAATAATGCAAGTGTTAGTGATAGCAGCAGAGATTGTAGTGGTGATGGTACTAGAGGCTCTTCTCCGGCTTGATAGTTGTTTTATCTTGTATGTGGTAATCAGATATTTTCGACTGTTGTTTTGTATAATATGTTGGGGTTTGGGTGTATGTTGTACACCAAATTTGGTTATTGTGTACTTTGGATACCTGTTTTATGTTTGATCATAACTTAATGTACATATGACTTCTTTTAATATATGTACGTAATGTTTTATCAAAATATTCATGTTTTTGTAGTTGTATTTGAATTATTTAAATCAATATCATAGCATATGATCTAACATAACTAAAATTCTCCAAATAAGACTTAGTATGAATATAATTTAGTGATTCAACAATTTTAATTAATTTGGTTTGAATACTTGGTTTACAAAATTGAATCTAGGTATTATTGGACTTAATTGTATAAATTGTACATAGTTATAACTAGTAGTTAATAATAATACTACAGTTTGGTTCCATATGACTTAATTACAAGGTAAATTGAGTTTACATACCATAATGTAAATTGAAAAAAAAAAGATAATGTAAATTGAAAAAACAAGTAGTAATAATAAAACTAACGTAAAGGCTAATACTAGTAGGAATTAACTACCTGAAAGCGCAAAACCAAACTTACAGACCTCTTCGCATAACCCGGTTAACTCTAGATCTGAAACTTTCGCTGATAATCAGTTACGAGAGAGTCTGCACAAAATATAAGTCCATCCTCTTCACATAGAAAAAATACAGTCCATCTTCTTCACCTTAATATTATATAACCATATCGAGACCTTCAATAAGTAGGTCAGTCTCTGTACTTGCCAATCTTTTTTTCCGATTTTGATTGTTGGTTGCTGCTATAACGACTATGAGCTTAAATTGCTGCTCTAATCCTAAGATTCCTAATAGAAATCCAGTTACCTAAATATATTGTGTTAGGTTAATCTATTTATATTGTCTACATTCGAATCTAGTACGACTATCTTAGCTAGTGTCTTACATCTTTTATTACGAATCACAGGTCCTTGCCATATGCCTACTGATATTCCAACTGCTCGTGAGTTGAAGTATCGTAGTTTACATGTTAGTAGGACTGTTGTTGCAGATAAATTCTTTGATAGTGTCGATGATTTCAATTTACGAGCTTAAATGCACACAAGTTCCATATGAGAGAGTAGTTTGATATTGTATCTCTGTTCAAAATGCAAAAATATTTACCCAAATGCAGCGGATATAGTGCACCAGCATATTGTGAGACATGAATTTGTGGAAGACTACTACTGTTATGTATATCATGGAGAGAGTTCAGGGAGTGCGGATAATTCTCAAGGCAGTCATGCTAACCAATTTTTTGGGGACCAATATCATGAGATGGTAGGTGATGGTTTGGGATTCAGGAAACCCATCAATGAGGGTGAGTCTCCAAATGGGATTGTTGTTGCATACTACAATCTGCTGCATGATGGTGATGAATCAATTTATGAAGGTTGCACTACAATATCCAAGCGGAACCACGAGCGCTATGTTTCTATTATGAGATGACTAACCCGAGACAAAGATAACAAATTTCCTTCTACATATTTGAAAGCAAAGAAGTTGTTGATGCGTCTCTGTCTGCCTCACCAAAAAATAGACGCATGTGTTGATATTGTATGTTTTTTATGGAGATGCAGCCAGCCTCGAGTATTGTTTGTAGAGAGGTAAGTCGCGTTACAAAGTATAATTTAATACAAGTAAATGTGTAGCTCAAAAAGTGCTAAATTAATTTCCCATAAGACCTAGACTATAAAGCCTATATATGTCAGGAAAGACTGCTAAGAATATGACATGACACTATCTTAATCCATCTATTGACGGATTCATAACACACCCAAGCCATGGTGGGGCGTCGAAGCATTTCGATAATTTTCATTTGAGGTTTCCATCAGAACCACGTAATGTGAGAGTTGGCTTATGTACTGATGGATTCAATCCATTTGATAAGTTTGCAAAGAATTACTTTTATTGGCCGGTGATGGTGTGTGTTTACAATCTGCCACTTGGTTTATGCATAAAGGATCCTTATATTTTTATAGCACTTATAATACCTGGTCCTTTTAGTCTAGGAAGAAATCTTGATATGTTCATGTGGCCATTATTAGACGAGCTTAAGCACCTATGGGGTGATGGTGTTGTGATGTACGATGCTGAAGACTGAGTCAATTTCACAATAGGAGTAGCGCTACTATGGACGATCAATGATTTCCCCGGTTATGGCATGTTATCTGGCTGAAGTACACATGGTAAATTGGCATACCCGTATTGTACGACTGAAACGAATATACATTACCTTGCGAGAGGTAAGATGGTATGTTGGTTTGATTGTCATCAGAATTTTCTAAGTAAGGACCACCCGGACAGGAAGAAGAAAGTTGTATTTTTGAAAGGAAAAATGGTTACACATGTAGTTGAAAACGAGCAACACACCAGGATATAAACACTAGATTTTGTTCTACATGCCACTCCTCCTAATGAATTCGGTGAATCCAATCGCAAGCACAAGTCACCAAGATATGGTACAAAACATCATTGGACAAAGGAAAAACATTTTATGGGAGCTACTTAACTAGAAGGAGAATGTGATTAGGCACAATATAAACCTGATGCATACCGAGAAAAACTGTTTGGAGAACATGATGTTTACTATCATGGATGTTAAATCAAAGACTAAGGACAATGCAAAAACTACGGAAGATATGGAGTATTTATGCTCAATGAGCTATTTGAATCTAATTGATGACCCAAGGTTATGAATGGTTAAACTATAAGCTAATTATGTACTTAACAAAGACCAACAACAGGTTGTTTGAACATGGATACGAAATTTGAAGTCGTCGAATGATTATGCAAGTAATCTCTCACGTTGCACAGATGTAGAGGGTTTTGGTGGCTTGAAAAGCCATGATTGTCATATCCTTATGGAGAAATTATTACCCATTTCGTTCCGTCATTTGTTATTTAATCCAATATGGGAGGCAGTAGTTGATTTGTGTCATTTTTTCCGAGACCTTTGTTCATCAACCCTTCACGTTGAATATTTACTTGTGCGAATATGTAAGTTGAAGAAAATATTTCCTCCAACGTTTTTTTGATGTAATGGAGCATCTTTCGATTCATTTTCCATATGAAGTGCTCAATGGTGGACTTTGTCAATATCGGTGGATGTATACTTTTGAATCGTAAGTTTTTCCTGATTGGTTTTAGTAAATGTTTACGTTTTTTGTTATGAATTAATCGACACAAAACTCTATTTAAACCTGGTTAGGTATCTTGGTAAGGTGAAACTCATGGTGACTAAAAAAGGATATGTTGAAGGATCCATCTCACAAGCATACCTTCTCAAAGAGATGTCATCGTTTTGTTGGATGCATCTAGATGAAAATGTGTAGACAATTGATTGTCACCTTAACCGTGTCCGACTCCAATTATCGGTTAGCAAACAACGGTGCTGACATCAACTACATTACGATAGCCATTTCTATCGACTTCTCCGACCAATGGACGTGAAGTCACCGTCACCGTTCGACACTGTTTTTCGGTAGAACAGACGACGTCGTCGAACTACTCCGGCCACCATAACTGTCGACCCGATAACTATCATTCCGTCTAGTAGACCTTCGTCGACCATCAACCGGCTCTATTTCCTTCGAACCATCAAATCTCTCTGTATCTCTTCACTTGTTCTTATCCGATTGGTTCTATTGTTTTGATTTGATTGTTCTAGTCATGAGTGTAAAGGTATAAAGTCGATTCTCTTGTTCCGTAGTAAATATTATTGAGGATAAAATCTGGTTCTGTTGTTTTGATTTCTATGGTCTTTATAATCAATCGCTTAGATAAGATAAAATCTGGTTAATCACTTAGAGTCAGCAAGTTTTCATGTTTATGTGATGATGTAGTTCAGTGTCTCGTGTGGGTCTTTATTTCACAATTAGGTCGATACAATTCTGACATAATATTCAATTGTTGCAGAATTCAGCAGAGATTGAGTTCTTTTCTGAATATGGTGATGCTTGTAGATATAAAATCCAGGAAGTTGTAGGTAAAGGAAGTTATGGAGTTGTTTGCTCGGCTGTTGACACTCTTACGGGTGAGAAAGTAGCTATAAATGAAACAAAATGGTGTTGTTCCAGATGTATATACATATACGATTTTGATAGATAGTTTATGTAAAGCTGGTCTTCTTAAACAGGTCCGTAACTGGTTTGATGAGATGTTACTCTAGCGTAAGTAGTTAGACATGGCACGATGGCACTGGTTAGTTGTTGTTAGTGTCGATAGTGTCGTCCGACAACATCGATGGCACTGGTTAGATTCTGTTTAGCCTACAACCACAATGTCGGCTAGTGGAAGTACGAACTTCTAGCAACGTATAGAGTTGAGATATTTTTTTATGCATATGCAGAGATTTTGTACTGATCTAGCAATGTGGACAATATTTTTTGTTGTATCTAGCAATGTCTGCAACTAGTTTACTGTCAGCACTGCACGTCTAGCAATGTAGTAGTTGAACTTGGTAACGTCTAGCAATGTAGCATTGAAGTTAGTTCGATGTTGTTGTCGAGTTAGTTGAACTTGGTATAAAATTGAATGATAATAATATATTGAAAGTGTTTGTGGTCATATCTAGCAATCCCATAGTAACGTATCCAACAATGTGTTATTAGAGTTGCTCCTAAGCTCTTGGTTCGCCCATCTAGCAATGTGGCGTACTGTATCTAGCAATGACAGTAGTAGTAAATAGCAATTACATAGCATCGTAAATCACAATCTAATGATGAATTACTTGATTTTGCAGTTGCCATATTGCATGAATAAAAAATACATCTGTCATGTAAAAGGTGGATACAAAATAAAGACAATGAGAAATATCCCACAGCAGGAGAAGGGGAGCCTTGAGTGCTGTGTTTTTGTTTGTAAGTACGCTAAAGACATCATTCAGAAAGGGTATGTTCCTCTGGAATATGGAAAGGAAATGCCCGCCGAAACAAGAGCTGAAATATTTAAGCATTTCCTGAATGATCGAAACACAAACAAACGATGGTAGTATGTAATTCATTTTTTAGGAGCAGGATGTATGATTCAGTTAATAAAGGATGGGCGTATTAGACAATTAATCTGAACTTATTAACAAACTTTTGTTTTACTAGCAATTTTAATAGTATTTCTACCAAGGGAAATGTTTTTCTACTTAGGTATCTGGCAATGTCTATATTTCGTATCTATCAGACTATTATTCACGTATCTAGCAATGTCTATGTGTCATATCTATCAGACTTATACTCAAGTATCTAGCCATGCCTATATTTTGTATCCATCAGACTATTAATCACGTATCTAGCAATATCTATATGTTGTATCTATCAGACTTATACTCACGTATCTAGCAATGTCTATATGTCGTATCTAGAAACTATATAGTGATGCATCTAGCAATGTCTATATTTCATATCTATCAGACTTATGGTCAAGTATCTATCAATGTCCATATGTCGTATCTGGTAACTAAAAAGTGCTGCATCTAGCAATGTCTATATTTCATATCTATCAGACTTATAGTCAAGTATCTATCAATGTCCATATGTCGTATCTAGCAACTAAAAAGTGTTGTATCTAGCAATGTCTATATTTCATATATATATATATATATATATATATATATATATATATATATATATATATATCAGACTTATACTCAAGTATCTATCAATGTCCATATGTCGAATCTAGCAACTAAAAAGTGCTGCATCTAGCAATGATATATAATTGTGGTTTTAAATTTCAAATATTATATATCTAGCAGTGTTTAATAGGCGTAAATCGCAATATCATATTAATGATGGACCAACTATAAAGCATGAGAGGGTTGGTGTATTTGGAAGATGTAATGTATTGACTGATGTTTTATTAATGTTATGGTTTCATTAGTATTTGTGTTGTCTATCTAAAATTTTGGTTAAGATTTGAATTCTACACGTAAACATTGATAGTAAGAAGTTAAGTGGAGCAATTGTAATGACAATTAGGATTCACAATCGCAATTTAGAGATAACTAATCTATCAAAACAAAGTGAAGTTTAACGACTGAAATAAATCAACCGCAATCGCAACCACAAAACCACGTATTTAGCAATATCGATGTCATATACCACTGTTTTGGTGCTGATTATGACGTCCATGTACTTCATGTTAGTGGAATGTTCATGTCTGGAAAATGTTGTATCTACCAACTTCATATACACGTATCTAGAAATCTCATTGTAGGTTTATATACAATAAAGTATTACATTGTATCGAGTAATGTGGCATCAGAAACTTAATTTCAATGCAACTAAAAAAGATATAACAAGTATCTACCAATGTAATCATAGCCTATATAGCAATGTCAAACACTCGTAAAGAATAGAATTAACGATACAACCAGACATTGTACGAAGTAATATTAACAGTTTCAAAACATACAAATCGAAAGATAAGGAGTGTTTATCCAATGATATAAAAAATAACAAAAACGAACTTAAGTTCCTTCTCCAACAAATCCAGCATTCCTTCTCGGTCATCCCCACAGATAGTAGCTGTCAACATTCTTTCTCCAACAAATCCAGCATGTGCAGGCTCATGTCCACTTACACATCTCGAATCACAATGAGATACATGAGTATATGATTACTTTCCTTCGGAATGCAACTAAGAATGCATGGATATATGATTCGAGCTGCTTCAAATTGGACAGCCCGACAGGTAAAAGGCCTTGTAAACATCTGCCTTTTCAGTCAGATGGCCCCACAAAGCATATTCTGGTGCGATATATCCGCTACAAATACAATAAAATAATAACCATATAATCAGGAGATGAGTGAAAATATTATTTATATTGGAAATTGTAATTCACATAGTTCCAGCAACTCTGGTGCTAATCCGAAGTCCGATATATTTGCATTAAGGTCACTGTCAAGCAGAATTTTTTTAGCTTTGATGTCTCTATGTATAATTCTAAGCATTGATTCTTCGTGTAAAAAAGCCAGGCCTCTTGCGACTCTTATGCATATCTTGTGTCTTGTTTCCCAGTCCAGCTCCAGTTCAGTTTTTCCTATATAGGAAAAGATTTATAGTTCAGTTTTTGTTTAACTAATATTTCATTCATCAAAGATTGCATAAATAACTTCGTAGTTACCAAATAGCCAGTGAGCTAGGCAGTTGTTCTCCATGTACTCGTACACAAGTAGTAACTGATTTCCATCAACGCATTAGCCGTAAAGCTTAACAAGATTCGGATGTTGTAAACCATAAATAATGCCCATCCCATTGACAAATTCACGGTTTCCTTGCTTTGATTTAGAGGAAAGCTGTTTCACCACGATGATATTACCATCAGATAGTCGGCCCTGTAGAAATTTTAAAGTATATTTGTCTTAAACATACAGCTTTCTAAAGAGGTTCAAGATTATAGAAGTGATAAAGAAAATTATCTGTACATATACAAAATAATTAAGGAACAAGGAACGAAACAGATACGTACATTCCATGGTTGTGAACTAAAGACGTTCAAGCCAAACTGAATGAAAGCTTTCAGTAAACATATAACCTGATTCATTTATGTTAAACTCACTCGAGTATTTTTTTGCTGGTTCCCATTATTACATGAATCTATATTTAAGCAGCAATAACCTTATAGATTACCTAGTAAAAGGAGTAAAACAATGTGCATTCCTGTATATCAACCACTGCACACGAGAGGAAAAAGATTTAAACACGCAACTTTTGTACCTCGTTCTCTTGTGTTTTTGTCTCCATGGCACCTTCTCCAGCAACAAACGATCATTATTAGGAAAATCAAACATAGAATTGCAGTGACTACTCCAACGAGGAGGATGAGCCTACTTGTCTTCTTAGTTGTTTTCTATTCCAACAAGAACTCGAAAAAGATAGAAGCTTTACCATCAACAGTTCTACACCCATGAAACAAAGAAGCCCTAAATTTGAAACTCAATCGGTGGCAGTGGCTCTACTGTAAGTGAGAAAAACTGTCAGCTTTGCACCCAAACATTGAGAGAAGACAGATCGATGAATGGAGGCTGTTTTGAAATTCAAAATTTGAAATTGATGATTGGGTGAAAATACCCATTCATTCTCAGAATAAGGCTTATATACTAGGTTAAGGGTAGTTACGGTATTAAAAAAAATTAAGTCTTGAAAGGGAATTATTTTATTGAGATGGATATTAAGTGAGCATTAACCCATTTTTGGGTACTAGATAGTAATAGGTTTGGCCAAAAGTACTTAGTGTGTCATTTCCCTATTTCCATTAGCATAAGCAATTTATTTTCCTCAAATGTGTATTACTTCTCATCATCGCGTAAGAATTAAATAAATCACTACATAAATTCTTTCAACTTTTATTTTCCTCTCTAAAAAGTTCTAAACTAAAAGAAAACAAATTTTTTTGTACTTTTTATAGAATTTGGATTCAGTTAATTCCTTTTAAAGTTATTCTTATTTTTAACTTAAAAAAACATAATAATTTATAAAAATGATTTGCATTATTATTTAGTTTATGATTTTTTGTTTGATTTAACAAGATGAATCGAAAAAACCAATTTAAAAAATAAAATAGTCAATGATATAGACTTCCCAAATAATATATTAATGGACAATAGCAATTCCTCGCATGTGTATAAAAGTTTTATGTTTGTGGAAGGTATAATGGAAAAAGAATAAATTTTTCGAGTGCTCTCCAAGAATAAAAGTCTATTTTAAAATTTGGAAGAAAATATATAAAATATTGAAAAAATATTGATACCCGACGGAAAAAAGAGATAGATATGAAAAACTTAATCGAAATCGTATCAAATAATGGGGCGATTGTTGTTTAACTTTTGGAGACAAAAACAATATGAGTGATAAAAGAGAGATCAATACATATCAAGCAATAAAAACAAAAATATGAGTTATTAGCTCAAACGTTTTGACGAGTTAATATATTAAATTTTAACTTATGCTTCTGAGAGCTAATTTTTTTAGGGAAAATCTTTCCAAAGATTTAGCCAAAATGATGAATTGAAAAAAAAATGTATGATATTTGTTTTTATTAATATATGTGATCACTCTCCAAATGAATTTCACCGTTATAACTGAAATATTATGTTATAACCAAATGTATGAAATATTATCTAATCACTAAATTACACATGTCTCTAATCACTAAATTACATGTGTCATTGTGTTATAACCGTTATAACTGAATTTCACCCTCATTGTAACTCTAAATAGAGCATTCCTCATGACTCAGAATATTATCCTCGTCATAACCCCTAATGTAACCTTAAGAAAAAATGGAATTTCATGATCGTCATAACCGTGAATGCAACCCTCGTCGTAATTCTGAATTTCACTCTCGTGATATCTCTCATTATGACCCTCGTCCTGTTTCATTCCTTATCCACGACATTCATCATGTTTCATGCATCTTATCCCTTTAGTAGCTTAATTTACCTCGTCTTATAAAAGAAATATATTTTATATGTGTGATATAGCCTTATCTGGACTCCATCTAGTCCTTGAAGCAAATTAGTTTTTTAAAATAATTTCTTTAAAAGACTAAAAATAAGACAAGACGAGGTCACAACAATTTTAATATAAACATGGTTACCAACTTAACGTGTGTCTGAACATATTGGCACGTGTTGTATATATTGTTATAACGTCAATCAATAACTCTGACATAATAACTAGATATGACAAATGGGTCTGGACCTACCAGAAATAAATGGGTACCTGTCAAAATTTAGATACGCAAAAGTGGCATGTTTAACCAGTTACTTGCCAAGAAACGCTACCTGCCAGGAAACGCTACCTGCCAGACACGTTTACATGTTTACACGTATAAGCATTTACATGCTAGACCTGCTACCTGTCAGACACGTTACGTGTCAGACACGCTTACCTGTTAGACACGCTATTATAAAAATTATTTATTTTATTTTTAAAGTATTATTATAATTTTATTGTTACATTATGAATATTATTATCATAATTTGGAACTAAATATTATTATGGTTGTTATTATTTTATTAATTATAATCATATTTTACAAATATATTTAATTTTATTATTACATTTTGATTATTATTATATGGTTAAAATATTATAAGTGTTGTAATTATTTTGTAAACCAAAATCATACCTTAAGTTTTTTTTAAAAAATATTATTATAATATATATGATTATAAATTTATTATTACAATTTGGTTAGTATTATTATGATTTGGTTATTAATATTTTAAGTGTTGTAATTGTTTTATAAATCAAAATTTTAAATATTACTTTTAAGGGTATAATGTTATTATTACATTTTGAATATTATTATTATGTTTTGGTTATAAATATTACAAGTGTTGATATTATGTTATAAACCAAAACCATATCTTATCATGTTAAAATATTACAAGTTATATGATTATAATTTTAATATTACATTTTGAATATTATTATTATTATTATTATTATTATTATTATTACTTGGTTATAAATAGTAGCAATGTTGTTATTATTTTTTAAACCAAAATTATACTTTATCATGGTAAAGTATTACAAGGTATATGATTATCATTTTATTATTACATTTTGATTAATATTATGATTTGGTTATATATATTACAAGTGTTTGTTATTAGTTTTTAAACCAAAATCATATCTTATCATGGTAAAATATTACAAGTTATATGGTTATAATGCTAATATTACATTTTGATTATGATTGTGATTTGATTTTAAATATTACAAGTGTTGTTATTATTTTATATAGAAAAAATCATATCTTATATTTGATAGTATTATTGTTGTTATTGTAATGAAAGGTAAATAGTTTTTTTAGTTTATTTATTCTTTCACATTTTATATTCTTGCGGACCATGAGTTGTACAAATGTTTTCAAATTAAAATACAAAATCTAAAAAAAAACTATTACAAACATCATTCATCTTCTTCAAGTTCTTCTTCATAAGCATAATCTTCAGACTCACTTGATTCACCTTCAGATTTATTTATTTTCCACAATTTATTGTTCAAGTGTATCTTCATAATCATCGGGATAATCTTCAAAGATATCGTCTATATTCACTTCGTCTTTAAACTCTCTGTCTTGCGTCCTTTTATTTGTCGTGCTTCAATACTTGATTACCACAAGCACTCGAAGTTCTTTTCCTGTCAATCTTGTTCTCTTAGTCGTGTATTGCAACCTTTCTTGGCTAAAAGCACACTCACTTGCAACTGTAGACATAGGTATTGCATAAATCTCTTTAACAAACCTGCAAAGAATAGGATATTGGTACTCCACCTTCTTATGATATCTTCAATACCATACTTGGAATAATTCGTTAAATCAAACCTAGTGCTCAAATATCTAGACAACTCATTATCAGATTGAAGGGTCTCTCTAATTTCATTGCTTTGTAACATTCCCATTTGAACATAATTAGTAGAAGATCTCCATATACCCGTATTGTTATTACCCCCTTACATTTGAAGTTGTATTTGGTCTATATCTTTCAACATACTTATTATACATACTAAGCATACAATCATATACGTCGACAATGTACTCTCCAGAGAGATTGGATGAAAATACTTTAAAAACTTTAATTCCATTTGGGGCACCATGTCTAAGTATACAAAATTAGATCTAAGTTCATTCATATGCATGTCAAGATTAGTAATCGTGAAAAGAGCCAAGTGAAAATTAGGTTGATTTTGTGAAGAAAATGTTTTAGTGTTATCTTTAAAGAGTTTTAAAAATCTTAACATGGTATCACAATATTTTCAATGTTGATTTTCAAGAATTATGTGAGGATAAGATGCATTATAAAGCGATGTAATCTTTTCTTTAACAAGATGAGCACGTGCAAGCATTTTATAAGTATAATTCCATCTACTTTCGACATCTAATATAAGTTTCTTATATGTTTTCCCATTTTGAATAACAAGTGTTTTAAAAGCTCTTTTTTAGCAGCGGAGATTGTGCAAAATAGGACCCCCAATTTTAATAGGAACATTATAATCTTCCAAAATCATACTTATTCCATCTTTCACAACTAATTGAAGTACATGGCATAAAAATTTGGTGTGAAACAATTTACGAAAAATGGGAGAGAAATCAACTCTAAGAAATTTTATAGCACTCAAATTAGCAGATGCATTATCGAACGAAATAGACACAATCTTATTTTTAATTTCATAAATATTCATGCATTCAACTATACTCTCTCTCTAATTACGTGTGCGTTATGTTGGCCAATAGATTCAAACTACACAATTCTCATTTGGAGTACCCATTTGGGATCTATCCAATGAAGGGTAACACATATCATATCATAACGAGTAAAAACACTATGCCACTAGTAAGAGTAACATTCCATGTCAAAGCTAGCATAGTTTAAGTAATATTTTTTTTCCTTTTTAAAAAATATTTAAAGGCTAGCGATCGCAAAGAGCTATGTGGAATGCGTTTAGCTCGTGGGTTTACCCCAACTTGCATCCAATTTCCGTCTCTCCAAGTATCTGCATAACCGAAAGGTTGTAAACTACCAATCGCACAAATCATTATTTATTCCCTATCTTTATCTTGGTTAAACTCAAAAGAAAGACCGGTTTGAGGGTCTACAAATGTATTACTATTTTCGTTAGGTTTTAAATGATCAAATATTTCATGAGTTTTTAAATGTTTTACCATAGTGCAAGTGCCCATATTTATGTTTTCTACTCTATAAGTATAACTTTTATGGCACATTTTACAAATAGCGGAGGTACTATCATCTGTTGCACTAACGTACTCCCAAATCCAAGATGTTTTCTTACGAAACCTCGACCCACCACCACTTTTGTTACTTGAACTGCCCAATTCGTTTAATCAATCACCACCAGGAATAGACACAACGATTTCTCAGATTCATAGTAATATCGAAAACACCCACTTCAATGGAAATGTTTTGATGATTCTGTCTGTCCTTATTTTTGGCATTGTTTGCTCATTAGTGTTACATTATATTATAATGGTCTCGGAACACAACAACAAACAACTAACCTCGAGAATTTATCCTTAGGGATTAAACTCGGTGGTGACAACTATGCCGTATGGGCAAACCTGATGAAGAAAGCAATTGGGAGAAGAGGGAGAGGTTCTCACCTTACAGGGGAGTCAACACCTTCATCCAAAACTGACAACACATATACAAGGTGGGAACAAGATGAATGTGTTTTCACATGGATTATCCAGAATCTTGAATCCAGCTTGGTGAATAATGTCTCGCAATATCCCACTACAAAATCCCTCCGGGATGGGTTAGCCACCACATACGGTTCTGGTAGAGATTCGTTACAGGTGTTTGACTTTCATAAGAGGGTTAATTCATTAAGGCAAGGGTTTGATACACTAGAAGACTTATTGAACAAACTGCAGAACATCTGGATGTCTATAGATAGGCAAGATCCAAACCCTATGAAAGACCCAGAAGATATTTAGATCTACAATAAGAATACTCAAGAACAAAGACTCTATCAATTGCTAATGGCGATTAATGACAAGCTGGAACCAGTAAAGAGAGATATCCTGAAAAATGATCATTTTCCTTTTGTGGAAATAGCATATGCTACAATACGAAGGGAAGTGGCTAGGCTTAATATACTAAAATCAAATTCTTCTGATAGTGACTCGATTGAAATTGGAATGGGTTTGGCTGATAAAGATTCTGCACAGAGGTTTAAATTCTGATCCAAAGAGAAAGAAGATAAATCCAAGTTGTATTGCACTCATTGTGGGATGAAGAAACACAATAAAGAGACATGTTTCCATCTGGTTGGCTATCTAGAATGGCGGGAGGAAGATCATAAGGAGAAAATTAACCAGTATTTCAGATCTAATGCCAAACGGGCTTCGTCTACAAGTGGCGGTGAAGATCCGACTAAAAATGAGCAAGAAAGTGGCACTGGTTTTGGAGGAATAACGGCGAACTCCTATGAAAAACTTGGAGGTAAAGAGTTTGAGAAATCAATAAATTGGATCTTTGATTGCGGGGCTACGAACACCGTATCTTATGATCTTAAAGACTTTGGTGACAAGTCATCTCCAAAGAAGTCCCATATTGAGACTGCTAGTGGAGAAATTTGTGAAGTTAAAGGGGGAGGTTCAATTATTTTTTCGCAAAAAATGGAAATTAAAAAATGTCTCTACATTCCTTCACTATCCTTAAATTTATTATCAGTTAGTCAAGGGACAAAACAAATCAACTGTGTGGTTCTTATGTATCCATTTTTTTTTGCATTTTACAGGACATTCGTACGAAGGAGATCATTGGGTGTGGTACTGAACAAGGAGGTCTTTATTATGTTGATGAGGTAGTTCATAAGGGACATGCCATGCTTGCTCACGGAACAACTGAAAGAAAACTTTGGTTATGGCACCGGCGACTTGGTCATCCTTCTTTTAGCTATCTTAAAAGTTTGTTTCCTAGTCTTTTTTTGAATAATTCCATTCATGAGAAATGTGAAACCTACATTCTTGCAAAAAATCGTAGGGTGTCATTTAATCAAAGTAATACTAGAGTTGATTATGCTTTTTCGCTAATCCATTCTATCGTTTGGGGTCCAACACCAAATTTCCACTAACAATCAAATTAGATACTTTTTTTATTTGTGGATGATTTCTCAAGAATGACTTGGATATACTTCATGAAACATAAATCGGAAGTACCAGAAATATTTGTTTGTTTTTACAAAATAATTTTGACTCAATTTGAAAAAAATACAGATTCTCCGTTCTGATAATGGAACA
>JAUPFV010000605.1:0-28275 GCA_036936605.1 Limnanthes douglasii subsp. nivea
AAGAGATAATTTTATTCCCTGAAATATCTATTCGAGGGACGGGGAATGGGTCTTTAGGGCATGCTCGATTTAAATATGTGAAGTCAACACACCTTTGCCATTTAACATTCTTATCTTTACTAACACTGGATTGCAGTCCATAAGCGGTATTGTGCCTCCCTAATATCACCGACCCTAGAGAGATAATCCACCTCTTGAACAATAACCTCTGAATTTTCCACAGAAAAGGCTCGTCTCTTCTGAATAACATGCTTTACCCTCGGATTTATAGCTAGGTTATGACATATTATTTCATATGGAACTTCTATCACATCCTCTATTTTCCAAGCGAAACATCCAAATTATCAAACAAAAATGATAACAACTGATTACGCAAAGTAGAAGACAACAATGTTTTTATTCGTAAAATCTTCCCATTAGAAAATATATGCTCTTCAATATCCTCACTCACTGTGAAAGAACCCGCGGTTTCCCTCAGATCATCTATTCTCTTTTCATCCGAGGTTAACCTCTTGGTTGCTATTCAGCCATCTGATCCTCGAAATTAGAACCTTGAACCCTGAGTGATGTTGCATAACATTCCCTGACCACTTTTTGGTCACTTCAAACCACACCAACACGATCTCTAATTACATATTTCAAACATTAATGAACAGTAGACACAACCGCATACATTCTTGAAAGCCAAGATCTTCCAAAAATAGCATTTTAGTTGGTTGGACATTCAATCACCATAAACAAGACTTGAACTTTCTTTTAAACGGGCCTTTTCCCAAACATACCTCACCTTAGAATTCACAATGACCTGAGTTGTTACCCTGTAAACCCAATTATAGTACGATCAGACATACAAATTCGAGGCGGATTACATATCCTATCATACGTAAAATTGAATAACACATTTGTAGAGCTCCCTATATCTATCAAAACACGTCGAATCATCCTCATGAGGACCATATTTCCCTCAAATATTATCTTCATCAAACAAAATAAAAGAGTATCATGCTTGACAAATAAGTGAGTAGAAATCATTTCTTCTACTTGATTTGCTAAACTGACAACGTGCCTTTTCCTGAAACTATTAGTATTACCAGACATAGAATCTCCCCTAATATTGCTAAACATTCAAAATACTCGCATAAGCTTGAACTCCGTCCTTGCTATACTGGCTCATCCACAACCATCAAAATTAATCGATCTGGATCTGTGTACAAATATTCTAATGCTGTATCAAAATCATCACATTTAGAATCTAAAATCATCAATGGACTTTCTTGCTTCGATTTTGATTAGTCGTTTGCTGTGTTGAGGAGCTGGAGTTTTTGTTCCACTGTTTTGCCCTTTGACAAAAGCTGTAAATTTACCATTCTCTATTAAAACATGTATCTCCTTCTTTAACGTTATACAATCGGCAATGTCGTCCCCGATATAATTATGATACTTGCAAAATATATTATTGCGTTCTTCAATAGGTCTATTTATTAGAGCTGGTTTTTAAAACTCACATGACCTTTGTATTTCCTGTAAACCGCAAAAATATTCTCAGTTAAGTCAGCATAATATTCTGGCCTTATCCACTGATTTGGCCTTAGCCTCTAATGTTGATTGTTTGTTGTTACTTGAAAATCATCATCTCTTGTTCCATGGAGTAGATTGTTATTGTCCTTGGACGATGAGGTGTGTGATAGCTTGGATTAGCAGATCCTTACCCCGATTTTTTATGTATTGAGTCATATCCACCTCGAACTCTGGTGGAGTCCTCTACTTTAATATGTTCTTCCACTTGAGCCATTAAGGCTCCAACATTTAATTCTTTTTTTTTTATCATATCATTTTCCAAATATCCTGTTAATAACCCTTGTCGAAATGAGTCCATAGCAACCAGATTTTTACTATCCAATCCTGCTTTTGTTAACACAAAACATTTCGTATAGTCCTTCAATCTCTCTCCCTCAGATTGCTTACATTTTATTATTGTATATCCATTTGCACGTATTTTTTTGCTTTCCATAAAATGCAGACGGGAAGCTGTGTAAAAATCCCTAAAGTTGGTAATAAATCCCCTCAGAATCCTATTATACCATTTTAATGTTATACCCTTGAAGGTTTGAGAAAAAACTATGCATACCAGTCTGTCATCATCTTCGAAATTCATCATATAGTTCTTGAATAGTTCGATGTGATTATCAGGATCCTGCATCTCATCAATATTTTCGAACTTGAAAATATCAAAGCTCTTCGGAAGAGTAATGGACCTAATCTCAACTGTTAAAGGAGAATTTTTCCAGTCTACTCCTTGTACATACTGGTCATCTTCTCGTGTTCGCATAATAGCATACAAATTTTGATCAACTACACTTGTGTATTGATTAGATGTATTCCCTTCACACCATTATGTGCCCCTCACATAACGAGGTTCATTGTCTTTTTTTTATATTCCTTACACGACTTTCGAGGGCGACTTCTTTCTTATTACGAAGATCCTTGATACCTCTTTTGCTTAGATGTTCCTAAATTCAGAGCTATCAAATTCATCATCACTAGATGTGATATACTTGTGTTTATCTTTCTTTTCTTTTCGTGAAGTACGATGTTCTTTGTCATATTCAAAATATGATATCTGTTGATCGCTTCAAATCTGATGAGTTGTATGTGATCGATCATATTGATTTTATTAATGTATCTTCATTTGCACGCATTTTTTTTGCTTCCCACAAAATGCAGACGGAAAGCTGTGTAAAAATCCCTAAAGTTGGTAATAGATCCCCTCAGAATCCTGTTATACCATTTCAATGTTATACCCTTGAAGGTCTGAGAAAAACCTATGCATACCAGTGTGTAATCATCTTCGAAATTCATCATATAGTTCTTGAATTGTTCGATGTGATCATCAGGATCCTGCATCTCATCAATATTTTCGAACTTGAAAATATCAAAGCTCTTCGAAAGAGTAATGGACCTAATCTCAGCTGTTAAAGGAGAATTTTTCCAGTCTACTCCTTGTACGTATTGTTCATCTTCTCTTGTTCGCATAATAGCATACAAATCTTGATCACTACACGTGTGTATTGATTAGATGTATTCCCTTCACACCATTATGTGCCCCTCACATAACGAGGTTCATTGTCTTTTTTTATATTCCTTACACGACTTTCGAGGGTGACTTCTCTCTTATTTCGAAGATCCTTGATACCTCTTTTGCTTAGATGTTCCAAAATTCAGAGCTATCAAATTCATCATCACTAGATGTGATATACTTGTGTTTATCTTTCTTTTCTTTTTGTGAAGTACGATGTTCTTTGTCATATTCAAAATGTGATATCTTTTGATCGCTTCAAATCTGATTAGTTGTATTTGATCGATCATATTGATTTTCCAGCTCGTATTTCTCTTCAACTTGTCGTACCTCAGATTTTAGCCTACCTTACTGAATATGTTGTTCTCTTTGAACATATTTGTTATTCAATGCTGTTATTTAACCCAACAACTGATTTATCGAAACTTCAAAGTCTGAATGACCTTGTTGCACTGACATTTGATCATCTTCTGTAATTTTTTCCCTACGTAAATTAGTTCTCAAAATTTCAATTGCTTTTCGAGCCGTTAGATCAACTTCGTTTCCTGGTTCCATATCGATCTTGAGTGATATAAATGTGCAAGAATTCTACAATTTCTATTTTTTTATGTGAAATCAAGGTACCAATCGAATATATCTCCCACTATGGTCGTCAATTCATTAAGTGTGAATCTTGTTTCTTGAGAAAAAAAAAGTTTGTAGAAAGAGAAAATAAAAGGAAAAATAATATTGTCTAATAAAAAATTGTTACCTTTTACTTATAAATATTACATAAACGGGTAAATTCCATTGCAATCTTTCATATTTACAAATAGTCCAAATATCATCTACCAATTATACAATTTATCATATATTCCATTAGTTTTATTATAGGCGACCAACATTTCATAATATTATTATTATTATTATTATTATTATTATTATTATGATGATGATGATGATGATGATGATGATGATGATGATGATGATGATGATGATGATGATGATGATGATGATGATGATGATGATGATGATGATGATGATGATGATGATGAGATGATGATGATTCCCAACACTCATTCACTAATGCGTTTATTATAAACATATAAACAAGATTAGGTTTTTTCTGCTGAATCTTTCTTTTAATAGCAACATCATTATTCTAACAAAGAATATATTTATATTTTTGTTGCGTGAAAGTTTCTTCCTCGCTGCTTATAAATTTATATGAAAAATAGTTGTTAGTCGGTGGAAACCTCTTTTACTTTTATTCGGTAATACTAAAAATAAAATTATGAATCGAAATGTCATATTTTTCTTAGATTTTTTAAAATATTAATACAAATTATACGGTATTTTTTTTCTGAGGAAATTCGCAATCGCTATTCGACGAATGAGCATAGGATGAAACCTCGTTCTAACGTCAGAAAGTAAACAACACAATATGACAAACTCAACAAAAAAGCGTTTGTATAGGAAATCAAACTTATGGCATTTGGTCCCAAGCTCACCTTACTCCACCCACTTAGCTATCCCTTTCGGGACTACTATACCATATCAATTTAGAATGTGAGAGGTTTGTCACATCTTGGGCTTTTGAAACTAATAATTCATGTCTTGTTGTTATTGAGTTGTTTGATATAGTTGGTATTGCAACAATTGGAAATAGAGTAATTAGTTGGCTATCATTAAAGCATGATGTGCATTCTATTTAGGATCGGTTACAACCAACAAACTTTATGTATCGTCAACCCAAATGATTATGTTCGCTCGATCTTGAACGCGACAAAATAACGAGAACCATTGAGTCTACAAGGTTTAAGGGCTGCAAAAACTCTCGAAAAACAAGGTATTTTGGTTGATGTACATGTATGGTTGCAAAAATCTTAGAAGACTCCTACAAATGCAATGGCCGAGAAACTGGTATTCTTCACCATTAGTTAATTAGTTTTTTTAAAACACAAATAAGGAAGCGGCTAGGGTTTTGTGTTTATTAGGGAATGTCCCTTTTTGTATTGAACTGTTTTTTTATAATGCAAACCCAAGTAAGGCTCTCAATATATAGAGAACTTAGAGACCTATACAAGGAAACTTAATACACTGAATATTATAACACTCCCCTCAAGTTGTGTAGTGGGATCACCAATACCCAACTTGGATAAAACTGATTCGAATGTTCTTGCAGCAACCGCTTTTGTCATGATGTCTGCCAGTTGGTCTTCGGATCTAGCAAACGGAAGTTCGACTGTCCCATCTTCAATCTTTTCTTTTATGAAGTGCCTATCTATTTCAGCGTGCTTTGTTATATCGTGTTGTACTGGGTTCTCTGAAATTTTAATCCCAGCTTTATTATCGCACATTAACTGAGTTGGACACTTTAGAGGGGATCTGATTTCTTTCATTATCTTCTTTAACCAAAGTATCTCGGTAATCCCCTTAACGATTCCTCTAAATTCTGATTCAGCACTTGACAGTGATACTACTTTCTGTTTCTTACTCCTCCAAGTCACCAAGTTACCTCCAAGAAGAGTAAAGTAGCCAGCAGGTGATCGCTTGTCGTTAGGATTCCCTCTCCAATCAGCATTTATGAATACTTCAACATCAAGGTTTCCATTTTTCTTAAAAATTATGACTCTTCCTGGTGTGCCTTTGAGATATTGAATAATCTTCATTACTGCCTCCATATGGTGTTCCTGAGGAGGATGCATGAACTGGCTAACTACTCACACCGCGTATGCAATGTCGGGTCGAGTGTGAGCCAGGTAAATCAATTTTCCACCAACCTTTGGTACCTTTCTTTACTCTCTGGTCTGGCCCCTTCAATTATCTTTAGTTTGTGATTCACAACCATAGGAGTGTCATTTTATTTGCAATCCATCATGCCAACTTCAGCTAATAAATCCAATATATATTTCTGTTGGGAGATATAAATCCCTCTTCTTGACCTAAGAACCTCGATTCCTAGGAAATACTTCGATCCCCCAAGGTCTTTCATTCCGAACTCATTGAAGAGGTTTTTCCTAAGAGAGCTAATTTCTTCGTCGTCATTCCCCGTTATAATCATATCGTCGACATATATTATAAGACAAGTGACTAATTCTCCTCTCTTTTTGTAAAACAAGGTATGATCCCCATTACTCTGTTTGTAGCTATACTGCTTCATTGCCATTGTAAATCTCCCAAACCAAGCACGAGGAGACTGTTTGAGCCCATATAATGCCTTTTTCAGTTGACATACCACATTTTCTTGAAAACCATTAGAGAAACCTGGTGGGGGTTCCATATATACCTCTTCTTCCAAGTCTCCATGTAAGAAAGCATTTTTTACATCAAATTGATGAAGAGGCCAATCTTTATTCGTGGCTATTGAAAGTAAAGCTTTGATAGTGTCAATCTTTGCAACCGGAGAGAACGTTTCAGTGTAGTCTATACCATATGTTTGTGTATATCCTTTGGCAACCAATCTTGCCTTGTGTCGCTCAATGGTGCCATCCGATTTATATTTTATATTAAACATCCATCTACACCCGACTGCTTTCTTCCCTTGTGGTAACACACAATTCTCCCATGTGCCATTCCTTTTTAGAGCTTCCATTTCGGTATTCATTACCTCATGCCATTTAGTCATCTTCTTAGCTTCTTGAGCTGTTTTAGGGATTTTTTCAGAGAGAATAGTAGCTGAAAACGCCTTTGCAATCTTCGTCATTCCTTTTTTGTCTGTTTTTACCGGATATGTAGAAGCACGAGGAACGTGTTCCGGTGAATACCAGTCAGGAGAAGCCCCTTTATTTTTTCTTGGGGGAAGAACCAGAGTTTGAGTTTCAACAAATGAACTTCCTCAAATGTCATGGTCAGTAGCACTTTGTGAATTATGACATTGTAAATTGTTTACCTCTTGATGGACATTTTCTTTGGCTGATTCGCTGGTAGTATCCATGGCATTTATTTCTTGTTGGACATTGTCTTCGGGAGAATCATTGGTGGTAAGAACTGCCTCGTCAGTCTCCTTTATGTTGGAAGAGGCGTGTTCGGTGGCGCCATCTACCGACTCTGTCGGCACATCCTCAAAGTAACTTTGATATAGCAACCAGTCGAGTGATTCACTTACTTTCTCCCCCCTGAGCACGAGATTGGTGGTCAAAAAAATAATCGGATTCTAAGAAGTCACACTCCATGGTGATATGGATTCGACGAGTAACCAAATTGTAACACCGATAGCCCATTTGATGGACACCATACCCAAAGAATACACACTTTTTAGCACACAGATTAAGTTTATTTCGACTAGTTTTAAGGATATGAACAAACACCAAACAACCAAAGACACGAGGTGGTAAGGTCATAACAGATGGAATTGTAACTTGGGTGGCAAGCATTTGTAATGGAGTTTTTTTTCCTAGACATCGGGTTGGTAGACGATTTGCAAGATACGTGGCTGTAGCAAGAGCTTCTGGCCAAAGAGAATGAGGAACTCTAGATTCAATCATAATAGCATGAGTTTTTTCAAGTAAAGTAAGATTTTTTCGTTCTGAAGTACCGTTTTGTTGAGGTGTGTTTGGACAAGTGGTTTGATGGATAAGACCATTTGTTTTGAAAAAATTGTGCATTGTTTGGCTGACAAACTCTGTTCCATTATCAGAACGGAGAATCTGTATTTTTTTCAAATTGAGTCAAAATCATTTTGTAAAAACAAACAAATATTTTTGGTACTTCTGATTTACGTTTCATGAAGTATATCCAAGTCATTCTTGAGAAATCATCCAAAAATAAAACAAAGTATCTGATTTGATTGTAAGTGGAATTTGGTGCTGGACCCCAAACATCAGAATGGATTAGCGAAAAAGCATAATCAGCTCTAGTATTACTTTGATTAAATGAGACCCTACGATTTTTCGCAAGAATGCAGGTTCACATTTCTCATGAATGGAATTATTCAAAAAAAGACTAGGAAAAAAACTTTTAAGATAGCTAAAAGAAGGATGACCAAGTCGCTGATGCCATAACCAAAGTTTCCTTTTGGTTGTTCCGTGAGCAAGCATGGCATGTCCCTTATGAACTACCTCATCAACATAATAGAGACCTCCTTGTTCAATACCACGCCCAATGATCTCCTTCGTACGAATGTCCTATAAAATGCAAAAAAATGAATACAGAAGAACCACACAGTTGAGTTGTTTTGTCACTTGACTAACAGATAATAACTTTAAGGATAGTGAAGGAATATAGAGGCAGTTTTTAATTTTTATTTTTTCCGAAAAAATAATTGAACCTTCCACTTTGACTTCACAAATTTCTCCACTAGCAGTCTCAATATGGGACTTCTTTGGAGATGACATGTCATCAGAGTTTTTAGGATCATAAGACATGGTGTCTGTAGCCCCGTAATCAAAGAACCAATTTATTGATTTCTCACACCCTTTACCTCCAAGTTTTTCATAGGAGTTCGCCGTCATTCCTCTAAAACCAGTGCCACTTCCTTGCTCATTTTTAGTCGGATCTTCACCGCCACTTGCAGACGAAGCCCGTTTGACATTAGATCAGAAACGCTGGTTATTTTTCTCCTTATGACCGTCCTCCCACTATTCTGGATAGCCAACCAGCTGGAAACATGTCTCTTTAGTGTGTTTCTTAATCCCACAATGAGTGCAATACAACTTGGATTTATCTTCTTTCTCTTTGGATCCGAATTTAAACCTTTGTGTAGAGTCTTTAGCAGCTAAACCCATTCCAATTTCAATCGAGTCACTATCAGAAGAACTTGATTTTAGTATATTAAGCCTGGCCACTTCCCTTCGTATTGTAGCATATGCTGTTTCCACGGAAGGAAGATGATCTTTTTTTAGGATATCTCTCTTAACTGGTTCCAGCTTGTCATTAATTGCTATTAGCAATTGATAGAGTCTTTGCTATTGAGTCTTCTTATTGTAGATTTGAATGTCTTCTGGGTCTTTCATAGGGTTTGGATCTCACCTATCTATAGACATCCAGATGTTCTGCAGTTTGTTCCACAAGTATTCTAGTGTATCGGACCCTTGCCTTAATGAACTAGCCATCTTATGAAGGTCAAACATCTGTAACGAATCTGTATCAGAACCGTATGTGGTGGCTAACCCATCCCAGAGGGATTTTGCAGTGGGGTATTGCGAGACATTATTCACCAAGCTGGATTCAAGATTCTGGATAATCCATGTGAAAACACATTGATCATCTTGTTCCCACCTTCTATATGTGTTGTCAGTTTTGGATGGAGGTGTCGGCTCCTCTGTAATGTGAGAACCTCTCCCCCTTCCCCCAATTGCTTTCTTCATCAGGTTTGCCCATAGGGCATAGTTGTCACCACCGAGTTTAATCCCTAGGGATAAATTCTCGGGGTTAGTTGTTTGTTGTTATGTTCCGAGACCATTTCTCAGAATAGAAGCAATCTGCATTGTTAATTCATCAGGGATTTGACTGACCACGACTTCATTGCCAACCATCTTTGTTGAGGATGTTCAGAATTCCTAGAATCACACGTGCTCTGATATCATGTTAAAAAACAAAGAAAGAAGTAGCCGCAGGAAGCGGCTAGGGTTTTGTGTTTATTAGGGAATGTCCCTTTTTGTATTGAACTGTTTTTTTATAATGCAAACCCAAGTAAGTCCCTCAATATATAGAGAACTTATAGCCTATACAAGGAAACTTAATACACTGAATATTCTAACAAATATAAACTATACATTACAAATTCTAGAATGTGAGGGTTATGTCGCATTTGGGTCTTTGAAACTAATAGCGCATGTATCGTTATTTTCAGGTTGTTTGGTTCAGTTGGTGTTACTCAAAACTTGAAGAGTTATTAGGTGGAAATTATTGATGCATGCTCTTCTTTTGACACTCAAATTGTATTGGATTTAGAAACTGTTACACCTAGTAATCTTTATGTATGACCAACCCAAATGATTATATTCCCACGATGTTGGACACGATAAAAAACGAGAACCATAGACATTATAAGGTTTAGGGGCTGTAAAAATCTAGGATATGGGGTATTTGGTTGATGGACACGTATAACTGCAAAAACTTGAGAAGACTTCTAAAGATTCAATGGCCGATAAACTGGTATTCTTCACCATTAGTTAGCAATATTAGGTTTTATATGATTAACACACTTCTTTAGTTCTTTTGAGTTGTCACTCGAGTGTGCTTCCATCTCCTTTTATTGTCTTACCCTACACAACTATTCTCTCCATTTTATCACCATCTTGTTCTTTGGTAACTCCATAGTTCTATCATCTTTCCTCAAACAATGCCGAGACATTCGAAGCAAAATTTTGTCTCGAAGAAACTCGAATCGAGCACATTGTAATGGTTTGGTAAGGATGTCAGCACTTTGATAGTGAGGAAGAATATACCTAATACCGAGAGTACGACGAATAATTTGGTCACATATGAAGTGCACATCAATTTTTATGTGCTTCGTACGCACATGAAAAAACTAGATTGATAACTAAATAAGAAACTACGAGATTATCACATCACATGATGGGTGCACGAGAAAAATGTAATTGAAATTCACAAATTATTGATTCTAGCAATATCAATTCAGCTAATAAATTAGCTAAATATATCTCTTATAACTATGTGCTTGATCTTGCAACAACATATTATTTTTGGAAGACAATGACGTTGCAAAGCAGCAAAGAAAATGCACTAACCACCAACTGGATTCCGATCGTCAGGAGAACTAGACTAATCAGCATCGGAAAACCCTTTGAGACAAAGTTGAGATGAAGATTTTATATGGACAGCAAGATACCTCGTACCAGATAAATAGAATAACATCTTTTTTACATATCTGTAATGAATAGAGGTGGAAACTTCGACAAACTTTCTTAACTTGTTAGCTACAAAATACTATATCAAGCGAAAAATACACTTACATAAATATGGTTGATCAGACGATATTTAATTTTGATTTTATTATAGTTTTACACTAATTTAATTATTAGTTTGATTTAATAATAAATTAAGTACTCTTATTTTATTTGTTTTCTTTTTGCAAATAATATTGAGTTTTAATAAAAAAAAGAAAAAAGAAAATAAAAGAGGAGAATAAATTAATGAATTTTTTTAAAATAATTGACAAAAGAGAATAAAAATAATAAAAATAAATAAACAAATAATATTTTCATAGCCAAAGTTATAATAAATTATATTAAATAAATCAGATTTTATTTATCACTAAATTACAGTTGAATGGTGGAAGGGTCATCTTAGGCAATGACGAATCATTTAATGTAAAAAAGATAAAAATAGTGGTGTGGATAATAATCGCCTGAGGGTAGGCTAGTAATTTCAGTTGGTGTTTTAAGGAAGTATGTGGGTGTTAAGTGTTTAGAGTAGAGAGTAGAGAGATAATTAAGTAGCTTGGTAGCAGTTAATTCTCATTACCTATAGTTAATGCAGGTGGTTGGGTATTTATACCCTGATGTTTGGGCCCTTATGAGCTTTCGGGTCATGTTTAATGGACCCGGGTCATGTTCAAAGACCCATGAGCTCTAAGTAGGAGAGCAAGTAGCTTAGTCAAGAAGTGTTTAGGTTTTTTAGTACTTTTGTCATAGTTCGAACAGTCATAGTGTTCAAAGTGATCTGTCCGGTCCATGTGATCTGTCCGATCTGTCCGGTCCGGAGGCCTTGGACTGATCTGTCCGTGTCCGGGGAGCATGCTAAATTCAGACTCATCAGGAGCCCATTTTTTAGGTGTTTGAGCAAGTATTCTTGTCAGAGACCTGAAAAACAGTCCGACATCAGAAGTAGTTTTCAATCCGGACAGATCTATGGGTTTACCCGGACAGATAAAGCTTCACGAATTCAAAACGGTTTTTGCCAGAGTTCGTGGGACACTTGTCGCTCTCTGATTGGTTGCTCCAGCCGTTTTTTCACCTTGAATTTCAAACCCACCTTCTTCGAAAAGCAACCTCTTTAATTACAAATGGTGACATCAGCGCCGTCTTTTAATCATTGCCAAACTTTTCGAATTCTCCTAGGAATCAACTTCCTTTTTCAGATTTACTATAAATTGAAACTCACTTTCTACTGTTTTACTATCTCTTTCATATTTACTCTGCATATTTTCTTAGAGCTTTCTCTCTCTAAAGCAAAGATTTTCTTGATAGTTTATGTTTACAGCAAGGACTGCTTTGATCAAAGGCGGGTGGCTCAACCTTTCTGAGTTGGAGAAGGCACAAAGAGTTGAGAAGGAAAGACGAATCGCAGCAGGGTTACCTACTTCGCCTGTTGACAGACCAGCCTCCTCTGGTGCAGAGTCAGACCGTGGATCTTCTTCCTCCAAAGGCACTAAGCCTAGAAAGTTATTCCAACCTAGCCTTTCCCCCATCATCTCTGGTTCCTCTGTTCAGGAATCAGAATCCATCGTCGAACCAGGAGTAACTGCCAACAGCTTCAAAAAACCCTCGCCCTTCATAGCGATGGGATCAGACATTGAGAACACCCTGGAGAAGTTAGTCGACCGAAGAAAGAGTCGGCTGGTTAAGGGGCAAGCCTCTAAGAACACTCCCTCAAAGTCGGGGGCAAAAAATAGCAGCTCTGGGTCTGAAGTGCCTATCAGAGCTCCCCGGGAAAGACTACCTGGTCCGGAGACTAGCAGCCCAGCACTTCGAAGAGAGGCCTCCGCCTCAGAGCTCCAGCCTGAGACTAGAAGTCAAGGAAACACTGAAGATCAACAGCCCGGAAGTCAGGCTGAGCCAAGTTTGAATTCTCCCCGGGCCACTGCCACTAATATCCCTCCGACGATCATGGAGGAAAGAATGGAGGACTCTGCTGAAGAAGTCCCTTTTGAGTCTGAGCCCTCCGGTCAGACTAGTAATACTGCTGCTTCCAAAAAAGATAAAGGCAAAGAAAAACTATGCTTGAGGCATCCGGAGCTGCCGGAGTGTCTCGAAGGGAATGTAGGGCCTTGTTTTCATAGGGTCGAACTTAAATACCTCTTGGCCTTACAGAAGACCAAGTATGCTTTCATCCATACGGCTGAATTGGGTCGAATGCACACAAAATGGGGGATCCCAGAAAATGTGAAGATAAGGATTCCCATAGATCCCGAAACTCCTATGGATTGCAAGTTGAATGAAATAGTCATCTTCACGGAGCTATTTAATTGGGGACTCAGTTTCCCATTGGACCCAGAGATTGTCAGATATTTTCATCTGATAAAACTCTGTCCGAGTCAGCTGAGCCCCAACGCTTGGTATACTCTGATGTCATGCATCATGGCATCAAGGCTGTCCGGGATCCCTCTTCCTATGGAAGAGTTTGCTGCAGTGGCCAATCTTTGCAAACATCGCCAATTCCCCTTCTACCACTTCAATATGGGAGACAGTTTCAAAGCCGTTGATGATTCATTGGAGTCTGAGAGTAAATGGAGGAGCCAGTTTTTGTTCGTCAGTGGCGCTTGGGAAAACGGAAAGAAGATCAAGTCCGGAGAGAACCCAAGCCTCCTCAGAAGCAGGTGGAGGAGTGACCGTAAGTCTCCCACTTTAAATCTTTGTCAACTTCTTCCTTCTTATAGTTGGTTTAAATTAATTTGTCTTTCTTTTGTCTTAACAGAACTGCCTAAGGAGTTCGGTGATTACTTGAAGGCCGGGCAGGTTACTTGTGGCAGGATTAATGCCTGGGCTGCTGAGGAATGGGGGAACCGATTCCACGCTGCCTTCACTAGTGGAAACTTGGCAAGGTCTCACCCGTGGAACACCACAGGTCGGAGAGACCTGACTTGGAAGGAGCTCACCACCCAACCTTCTCCGGACACAGTGCTCAAGAGGACCCATGAAGCAGATGGGACACTCTTCCTGCCAGGCCGGGCCAAAGCCCCAAGCAAAATGAAGGGCAAGAAGAAAGACAAAAAGGTGGTGAGCGATGCTAATCCTGCTGATGCTGAGAAGGATGCTCCAACAGACCCGGAGGGGCCAGCCCAGAGCCAAACCGATGCTGCTCTTTTGTAAGTAGTAGAGCAAGAGACCGAAAGGCAGGAAGCAGACCTCCCAAAACTTCCAAGGGCTTCCAAGAGGAATCGCAAATAGGGGAGTGAAGGGGCAGACCGGGCAGCCACGAAGAAAAAGACTGCTAAGGGAGATGAGCTTGCTCTCCGGGATCCGGAGCCTTCTTTCCAGGCTGACCCTTCTGACCCAACACATGCTGAAGAGATCCCAAGGGACTTTCATACCGATGAGGTTGAAGGAGGAGACCTCAACATTGATGAAGTCGACATCACCGGTCTTGGTGAGCTTGGTGAATACTTCCTCAACCTCCCCATGGACGACTTCGCAGGGCCTTACATTCCTCCGAGCAGCTCTAACACCGTCAACTTCAATGGTAAGACTTTCATTGTCTCTAGTGAAAAGGACACCATAGCCCACTCCTTGCTAAGCAACGTGCAGCCGGTACTTACATTGGAGAGACAAGTTCGGGGTCAAGCAGACATCATCAAAGACCTTAAGTCTGAGAAGGAAAAACTGTCCGAAGACCTTCGCACTGCTACTGCCAATGCTGACATGCTAAAGGAAGCAAATGAGGAGTTGAAGAGGAATCAGGAGGAAAGCAACACAAAAGTTTCCACTCTAGAGGAAACCATCAGAGACCTCCGGGAGAAGCTGTCAGGCGTGGAGAAAGACCTTACTGTCTGAAAAGAAGAGACCAAGGCAAAGGAGAAGATTATCACCAACCTAACTACTGACAAGATTCCTCTTGAGAATGCAGCATCCAAGGCTGCCGAGGAGAAAACCACTTTGTTAAGGGATCAAGAGGCTACGATCCAAGCCAAGATCAATGCCTATGCCAACCAGATGATTAAAAGCGATGAGCTATTGCTTGAGAAGGTGAGGTCTGACATGGTTCTACTCTTTCATGAAAAATTTCCGAAGAGGAACCTAGGAGACTTGTGGCTTTATGTAGACGATGATGACCTTCCATATCATACAATGGCCGAAGAGGATCAGTATGGAATCTCCAGTGCATCCTCATCTGATGATGAAGAGCATACCGGGGAGAGCCCAGATGAAGAGAAAGACGATCCCAAAGGCAAGAAGGTAGACGAAGGGAAAAGCGACTTCAAAGGCAAGAAGGTGTATGAAGGTGAGCCATCTTCAAAGGCTCAACCTTAACTTACGATTTACTTTGTTTATTTTTTATTCAGACTAAAGTCCTTGGAAGGCCAAGGCACTCTTTTTGTAATGGTATCCGGTGTTCAACCGGAAAGGTTTTTTGTGTTGTATCTTGACCATTTAAAAGTCCTTGGAAGGCCAAGGCAATTTTAAGTTATTTATTTTAATGAATCTCTGTTCTGTACAACCATCATCTTCTTTCATTGTTCGTTTTAATTTTGATAGCCAGAGTTTAAGCAGCCTTTAGTTGTTGTATTGTGAGAGTGTTTAAGTTCTCCGGCTAGAGTTTAAATAGCCCTTAGATATTTCAGTCCGGATAGTATGACAAGGGACAAAACTTTTAAAAACACTTAGAAATTTTTTAAGAAGGCATCGAATTTTATTCAACCGCCCGGACACCTCATTAAAACCTCCCCGTGCCACCAGGGAGGAAAGAGTATGCCCCCAAATATTTACATAGATGTTTAAACAAGTAAATATTTACACAAGTGTTATTCCAAGTACATCCGGAGATGCTCAATATTCCAAGGATGAGTTAAAACTCTGCCATCTTTGTCTTCCAACCAATAAGTTCCAGGCTTAATTCTTTCAACAACCATATACGGACCCTCCCAAGTTGGGGCCAGCTTTCCGAAGAGCTTTTTCTTTAGTGTGTAAGAAGACCTTCCTTAATACTTTGTCCCCTGGTTGGAAATCTCTTCTTTTGACTTTGGAAGCAAACCTGCTCCTCATCAGGCCTTGATAGTGTGCAACTCGAAGGTGAGCTTTAACTCGTCTTTCTTCTATCAAATCAAGTTGACCTCTGATTGCCACCTCGTTAGCGTATTCGGAGAAGTTGTGAACACGAAAGGAGGGGAGGGTCTTCTCTATGGGGGCTACTGCATCCATCCCATAGACCAAGGCAAAGGGTGATTCTTGTGTTGCAGCCCCAGGTGTTGTCCGGTAGGCCCACAAGACCTCCTATAGATAACTAGGCCACTTCCCAGCAGCCCCTTCCAAATTCTTCTTTAAACCGAACAGTATAGTTCTATTAGCCACTTCAACTTGCCCATTTGCTTGTGGGTGGAAAGGTGAAGAAAAACAATGCTGTATACCCCTTGAGGCACAGAAGCTCTCCATTTCTCTATTGTCGAACTGTGGCCCGTTGTCTGTTGTTATTTTCTGTGGGACACCAAATCTGCAACATATGTTGGATAGAATGAATTTTATAACAGCTTTTGATGTTTTCCCTGCTAGAGGGGCTGCTTCTATCCACTTCGAGAAGTAGTCAATGGCCACAATTATAGTTTTGCGCCCTCCGGACGCCACAGGGAGAGGCCCCACTAAATCCAATCCCCATCGAGCAAAATGAATGGGCTCAGAAATTGACTCTAAAGGAATGGCTGGTACATGAATTTCATTGCTGAACCTCTGGCATGGGTCACACCTCCTCACCAATTCCTTAGCATCTTTCATGATTGATGGCCAATAGCAACCGGAGAGTAAAACTCTTCTTGTTAAAGCTTTAAACCCACAATGGGCTGATCCCTCACCATCATGCAATTCGGAGAGGACCACTTGTGACTCTTCATCCCCCAAACAACGCAGGAGAGGTTTACTGTAGGACTTTTTGTACAACACTTCTCTCAATATGATGAAACCACGAGCCTTGTGTTTAAATGTTCTGGCTAGTGATTTATCTGGAGGCACGACACCATCGGAGAGATATTGTAGGAGAGGAAACCTCCAGTCTTGAGGCTGTTTCACTTGTATTTCAAAAATTTCCTCTTCTTTACCCTTACTAAGTTGAATAGAGGGGCTTTCGAGCACATGGATCCATGGATATGACTCCGTATATGATATGGTTTCCAATGAGTCTGCTAGCTCATTTTCTGTCCGGGGAATGTGCTCATAGATAACATCTTTAAACTTAAGTGCTTCATTTTTTAGGAGGAGTAAATATTTCACAAGTTGCTCTTTCTTAGCCTCAGATTGGCCTTGGGCATGGTGGATTAGTAGTTGGGAGTCACTTAACAGCTTGACCCTCTTAGCCCCACAAATGTAGGATAACTTTAACCCAGCTATAGCTGCTTCGTATTCGGACTCGTTATTAGATGTCCTGAAAGCAAAACAAATAGCCTGGTACATCTTATCTCCATATGGGGAAGTTAAACATACTCCTGCACCACATCCCATAGTGCTAGATCCACCATATGTTCGGACGATCCACACCTTTTTATCTTTTATGTGAGTAGTTTGCTCAGAATCCCTGTCGGAGTGGAATTCAACCAGAAAATCAGCCACATCTTGGGCTTTGACTGCTGTTCGGGGAGCAAAGTCTATGTCGAAGTCCCCCAACTCTATTGACCACTTAGCAATTCTGCTCGAAATGTCTGCTTTTTGAAGGACATTCTTTAGGGGAAAAGAGGTCCGGACGATGATAGGATGAGCGTGGAAATAAGGCCTCATCTTCCTTGCAGCTATCACCAGGGCTAATGCCAAATTTTCAAGTTTCAAGTACCGCTTCTCTGCATCTATCAAGCTTTTGCTGATGTAGTACACTGGATGGGGATGACAATCGACCACTCTTACCAGCACAACACTGATGGCACAACTTGAAACTGCCAAATATACAAAGAGAGTCTCCCCATCGACTGTCTTGAACAATGTTTTGGGGGAGGACAGGTGTTTCTTGATCTCATTGAAAGCCTCATCACACTACGGGGTCCAATCAAAGCCCTTTGCACCCTTCAAGGTTTGAAAGAAATGAGCGCACCTGTCCGAAGACCTTGAGATAAATCTGTTTAAGGCAGTTAACCTCCCCGTTAACCGTTGTACTTCTTTAATGTTTCGAGGAGGTTCCATCTGGAAAAAGAGCATTTAGCTGGTCCGGATCGGGCTGTATTCCTTGCTCACTTATGATATAGCCTAGAAACTTCCCGGGCTGCACTCCGAACACACACTTTTCAGGGTTTAACTTCAAATTTACTTTTACCAGGTTGGCAAAAGTTTCTTGGAGATCGGACAAGTGCAACTGCTCATGTACACTCTTCACCATCATGTCATCAATGTACACTTCCATATTTCGTCCAATTTGATCAGAAAATGCCTTGTTGACTAACCTCTGATAAGTAGCCCCATCATTTTTCAAACCAAATGGCATAACTTTGTAGCAATGAAGACCTCTGTCAGTGACAAATGTGGTATGCTCTTGATCCTTTGGATCTACTTGAATCTGATTGTATCCGGAGAAAGCATCTATAAAGGAAAGCAGCTTGTTCCCAGAGGTAGAGTCTACTAACTGATCAATCCGGGGGACCCGATACAAGTCTTTTGGGCAAGCTCTATTGAGATCTGTGAAATCAATGCACATGCGCCACTTGCCATTCTTCTTTTTTACCAAGACAGGATTGGCAGTCCACAAAGGGTATTGAGATTCCTTAATGTGCCCCATCTTTGTGAGTCTGTCAACCTCTTGTACAATGGCATCACCTTTTTCTTTGGAAAAAGCTCTTCTTTTTTGAACCACTGGTGCTACGTCTCTCCGGACCGATAGGTGATGTGATATCACTTCTGATGGGCCTCCAGTAACATCAGCATTGCACCAAGCAAAAACGTGCTGATGGTTCTTTAAAAACTTCAACATTTCATTCTTCAACATAGGTGGCATTTTAGACCCTATCTTGACACTTTTCCCATCTTCCAAACAGTGTGTTTCCACCTTTTCAACTGGTATCAACACTCCGGGGGTCTCCCTGGGGTCATCAATTTCACCCTCACCCCAGAAAGGCCCTCAAACTGCTATTGTTCATTGATACGGACTGCCCCCATCGTTCGAGGAGCCAAGGAAGTGCCATAACATTCTCTTGCAATCTTTTAGCTGCTCCGGACAACTCCAACCTGCCCCTGAACAGCATACTTCAAGCATTGGTGGACTGTTGAAGCCACTGCATGCATCCTAGAGAGCCAAGACCTCCCAGAATAGCATTATAGCAAGTGGGACAATCCACCACAATAAAGAGTATTCTGACCATTTTCTTGAAAGGGCCCTTGCTCAATAACACCTCTTCTTCGAACTCTCCGATCACATCTGCTGAGCTGCCTTTGAAGCCCACGATTGACCTGTCCAAATTCTGAATTACGGCTGGATTTTTCATTTTCTTGTAAGTGGTTAGGAAAAAGATATTGGCTGAGCTTCCAGTATCCACCAAGATTCGTCTTATGTCATTGCCCCCTATAGATGCTCATATGACAACAGCATCCTCATGAGGGCCAGCAATGTTTCTTAAATCATCTTCATCAAACACAATGAATGGGAATGAGTTCGGTGACTGATAGGATGCCATGCCTCCTTCTAGCTGGGAGGCTAAAGTATGAACATGCCTCTTTCTTGAAGAAGCAGTAGGAGCTGTCATTGTGTCCCCTCCGAAAATTGTAAGCGACTCAAAAAACTTAATGAGCCCGGAGACCGATCTAGAACATTCCTCTATAGCACCCACTCTGTTTCGAGTTAGATCAGGATCCAAGTATTCAGATTCCACGTCAAACCTTTCAACTATAACCATGGCCCCCTCCGGAGCAGCATTACTTGGACCAACCCGGTGAGTGTTGTCAGGCCTGTTGCCTCCTCTTCTTTTAACGTAAGCTCCCAGCTTTCCCCTTTCAATCAAGTTTTGCACTTCTTGCTTCAATGCTATGCAGTCATCGGTGGTATGACCAATATCATTGTGATATTGGCAAAAAGAGTTGTTGCGATGCTCTCTGGGAGACTGCAGCGTCGCCGGTCTCCGGTAATGCACCTCATCTTTTGTTTTATCAAAAATGGTGGCCACACTTTCTTTTAGCTCGACGAACCACTCCGGTTGCACCCATGGTCCTCTTTTGTTTCTGGATTGCTGACTTTGAGCAGGAGCAACTGGCTGTGACTGAGCTTTTGCCCTACCATGCCCCTGTCCGGCTTCTCTTGCTTAGTTAGCGGACTGATTCCGATTGGGATTTGGTGCCACTGGGGTAGACCTCACCTGCCTGTGCACCCTGGTTTTCTTTGTTTCATCAACATTTATCTGTTTGCCAACCTGATTCAGCAACCCTCCCCAGGTCATGGCCTTTTTTCTGGTCACTGAATCAGCTAGATTGCCTGGGTTCAAACCTTGCCTTAGGGATGATATTGCCACTTGTTCGAAGCAATCAGCCAACCCATTCTTGGTGTTCATAAAACGAATTATATATTCTTTCAAGGATTCATTTGGTTCCTGGGCACAATGAATTATTGTGTCTCCATTGCCCTTCAGCTCTTTACTCCCTACGAACTGCCTTCGAAAGGCCACCCAAAACGTATCGAAATCTTTAATACAACCCTAGGCAGACTGTTGTACCATTTCAGAGCACTCCCCGTAAAGGATTGGGAGAATTCCCTACAAAGTAGTTTATCATCGTCGTCAAAGTTCATCATGAAGTTTTTAAATTGCTCCAGATGGTTGTCCGGATCAGTACTGCCATCGTACTTCTCTATTTTGGTGTTGTCAAACCTCTTGGGGAGGTTTCCGGATAGAATTTTAGAAGATAATGGAGATTGCCTCCAATTCCTTTCACGACTGAACACAGTATCCTCATTGGGAGTTGCAAAGATACCTGGTTTATCGTGGAAAGCAAAGGGATCCATCAGCATCTTGTCCACATGCCTCCGGTTATGAGATGACCCCTTGCCAATATGCCTCTTCATTCTTCCATGTCTATCTCTTTTTCTTGAATATTTTTTAATCTGCTTTTGCTTTTTTCTGGTTCGACCCTCATCACTGCTAGAAGACAAGGATTTTTCAACTCCCTCGTTGTCCGAAGAGCTATCAGAAGATTCTGAGCTTGAGTCGGAACTCTCCACAGGCTTGGACCGGTGAGACTTTTTAGAACTGGCATGAGTCTTTTTGGTGCTCACATGAGTTTTCGAAGACTCATGCTCTCTGGGGTTATCGGTGTGATAAGCAACCGATGCTTTGGATTTTTCTTTCACGCCCATCTTGGCCTTCTCTGCCCTCAGAGCTTCTATTTCACACTTTAGCCTATCACGCTCTTCGACAGTGTATTCATTGTTCTCTTCCACCACTTCGAGCAAAGCCGGTGGTAGTTCTGGATTTTCCGGATTCATTCGGACAGATTTTCTTAGCTGGTTTTGAATGCTTAATTCAGGCACCTTCTCCTCCCACTGTGTTCGCCAATTTGGTATGGATAATAATCGCCTGAGGGTAGGCTAGTAATTTCAGTTGGTGTTTTAAGGAAGTATGTGGGTGTTAAGTGTTTAGAGTAGAGAGTAGAGAGATAATTAAGTAGCTTGGTAGCAGTTAATTCTCATTACCTATCGTTAATGTAGGTGGTTGGGTATTTATACCCTGATGTTTGGGCCCTTATGGGCTTTCGGGTCATGTTTAATGGACCCGGGTCATGTTCAAAGACCCATGAGCTCTAAGTAGGAGAGCAAGTAACTTAGTCAAGAAGTGTTTAGGTTTTTTAGTACTTTTGTCATAGTTCGAACAGTCCTATGGTCATAGTGTTCAAAGTGATCTGTACGGTCCATGTGATCTGTCCGATCTGTCTGGTCCGGGGAGCATGCTGAATTCGGACTCATCAAATAGTACAACTCAATTTGTCATCAGAACTTGAGAGAGTGGTTAACAATATAAGGAAGAGTTTACCTATATGTGTGGATATGATAGACTTAGGGTCTTGCAAGGCTTTTTTATTTTTATGAAAGTCAATATGACTGATGATGTCTTAGTTCTTGAGGGATCTGTAATAGTAAGAGGTGATTTTAGTGTGATGAAGGATTATATCAGGTTTTAACGTCATAAGGCTTTGATAAACAGGGACGTGATTTTCTATAAGAAGGACATGCCATTAAATACAGTGGACAGTGAACTGAATACTGCGGAGATGAGATTTGAAGTTGATGATGGATCCGATAAACAAATTTAAGTTGGAGAAACTTCTGCTAAGGAATATTTGGGACTTAATTCTTCTGCAGACGTAAAAAGGAAGTTCAACCACTGCACAAGCCTGAAGGTAGTTGAGGGTCTAGTATTATACGCCTTACAAATTATCATATGGGAGAACAACATGATCTTGAGAGTTATCAATTGACGAGGGGTAAAGCCCGAAGACCAAATAAAGTAGTGGCTTATCAGATACTTGAACGACTCAGCTACTGTAAGTTTCGGTTATAATCAGAAATATACTTTTGCTAGAATTCTAAAAGGATATATGGACTCCGATTATATAGTTGCTTTGACATAAAAAAAGTTCACATTAGGTTATATGTTAACTATGCTTGGAGGAGTGGTTAGCTATTAGTCTTGTATACAGAAGGTCGTTGGGTTTTCATCTACAAAAGCCTAGTATATGACTGCTACTAAAGCCATGAAGGATGCTACTTGGTTGAAGAAATTATTAAATTTGATATGGAAGTAGGATTTTAAGGACTAAATTATAAGTAATGTAAATTTAGAACTAAACTGTAAATAACGTAAGTTTAGTCCTTAAACTATAAATAATGCAAGTTTTAGATCACACTTGTGACTATGTATTATTGTTAAGGACTAAAGGGTAATTTATCCTCTTTTGTAACAGATTTCACTTTAAGACTAAGTCTTGACTCCTCTATAAAAAGGGCAAGGCTTACCTAATAAAAGGGTTGAACACTTTTTCTACTAAACTCATTTGTGCTTAAACTTTCTCTCTCTAAAAACTCTCTAACACTTTCTCTCTCTAGAATCCGCTTATAATAATTTGCTAAGGCAAAATCTTAACTCACCAAATTGGTGACTCCACTAGGGACAGAATTAAGAATCAGTGACTTTATTTGTTCGAATTTGATATAATCTTGTCGTGGTTTTTGTTCAAATCTTATAAAATGAATCCCGAAGACAATCATTCGCTTCGGTTGGCGTTGAAAACTTTATTAGATTATTTGCAAAGAGAGAAAAATAGGCTGGACGGATCATCTCCGATCCAAACTAAATCAGACACTGAGGTGCGTATGAATCAGCTTTTAGATAAGATAAATGCGTTAAATGAAAAATATGAACGACGAGAACAATAAATCCACTCAGCGAAGCTTAAATCCGAGGTTAGACAAGAGAATGAAAAGACTTTTATGGGAGATCAATATGATCGGTCCTATGCCAATTGGCGAGCTAAAACTGAACATAAAAAAGTGCGCTTCATATCTCCTAAAGAGCGATATTCCTCTCACAAAGGGAAAATAGATAAGCAAAAGTATATAACCTCTAGCGATGAAGAGGTAAAAAGCTCTACTTCGGGTTTTAAAAGATACAGGGGTTCTTCAAAAGAGGAATCAAACATAGAGTAGTCGAGGAAGTATAAAAAGGAAAGCAAATCTAAAATGGATAATGTTCCTCGTTCTACATTGTGTGAAGTAAACACTTTGAACCAATATGCTGAGACTGATCGAAATCTATATGTTGTAATGGGAACAGATGATCAGTTTGTTCAAGGTGTCGACTGGAGAAATTCTCCGTTGACAAGTGAAATTTGCTCTATAACGCTTCCAAAGTGTTTTTCCATTTCTAAAGTAGAAAGTTTTTATGGGATGCAGGATCCCGATAACCAAATCGAACAACTTAAGAACTATATGATGAACTTCGAAGATGACGACCGGGTGGTGTGTCGTGAATTTTCGAAGACTTTCAAGGGAACAACTTTAAAGTGGTACAATGGGATTCTGAGGGGGTTTATTTCAAATTTTAGGAATTTTTACATTGCTTTTCGTAGGCAGTTTGTGGGGAGTAAATAAATTAGAGCAAATGAAGATACCATTATTTAGTGCAAACAGGCACTTGGAGAGAAGGTGAAGGATTATACGAAGAAATTTGTTTTGACCAAAACTAGTTTGGATAACTGTGAAGAGAATGTGGCGATGGCAGCTTTTCGCCAAGGATTATTGCCAAGGGATCTGGCCAATGAGACTACGAAGAGAATAGCCTTAGCTTTTGGAGCTTGGATGGCTCAAGTTTAGGATCAGATTAAAGTCGATGAGTCAACTAGAGCCCGAGGAGGACCGGTTAACACTCCAAAGAATTTGAGTCAGGCGGCCAATAACCAAGGACAGCCCTCGAATGGAAATGGTAATCAACAGACAAGACACAAGAATAACAACTTGACTCCTCGGAGTGGTGGATATTCAAATCACGCTCCATCTAACAACTATAATAGGCCAAGGCCAAATCAATTGGTAAAACCAGAGTATTATGATGATCTGCAAGAGAATGTAGCTGTGATTTGGGATAAGACCAAGAGCTTTGTAAATTTTAGGAAGCCAGCTCCACTTAGTAGGCCAAGAGAGGACATGAATAATAAATTTTACAGATATCATGATGATATTGGGCATGATACTAATGATTGTATTTCTCTGGAAAAAAAGTTCAAAATTTGATCGAAAATGCGAAGCTCCTGACTTATGTAAAGTCGCAAGGGAGCGGTTCGAAAAATAATGTTGCATCAACTTCGAAGGCTGCGCTAGGTTATAATTTGATGATTTTAGATTCAAAGGTTGTACTATTTAATGCTTCTTCTGAATATGTGGAAAAAGATCCGAACAGGTTGCTTTTGATGGCAGTCGAAGAGCCCATAGAAAAGGGGCATGTGCGAGGTTTAGAATTTCCCTCATCTTCACCTTCCACAACTTAAAGTCGTTACTCCTGGTGAACTTCTCAATATACCATTTTGAACCCATGGTGTTTAATTTGTATGATCATTTGCCCCTCAATTGGGGTTTGATTCATCATTTTGGAAAACACTTTCAATTTAGATTTGTGAGTTTGGTAGAAATATGTTCGAAGCTTATTTTTGTAACTCAAATAATTTTTATGTAACAAGATCTTACGATTGATAGTGGAACAAATAATTTCTCTCTCATTCAGAGTTGGGTAAAAGTATTATTATGTCTATCTACTTTTCTCAAACTTTATTTTGTTGGTTATTGTTTTTTTTTTACCGTTGTTGCTGTCGTTGTCGTTTTCGTTCTCGTTGTCGCTGCCACCGTCGTTCTCGCTGTCGTTTTCGTTTTTCGTTCTCGTTGTTGTTGCATAAATAGGTAAACTACATCGCAATCCCTTATATTTACAAGTAGTCCAAATATCATCTAGCAACTATACAATTTATCATATATAACCTTAGTTTTATTACATCTAGGCCCCCAACATTTCATATCCTTATTAGTGTCCTCCCTATTTATTATGAAGGTCACTAAATAAGAACTAGTAATCATCGTAAATCATGGTAGATGGAAACTGTTAATTCCCAAAATCGAATTTGTTTCGAATTAAATTTACATCTCCTCAACAAAATAATTTGTCTCAACAATTATTGTCCTCGAATAAATACACATTCAGATTTTGTCTCGAATATAAATTATTTGTCAACTGATTCAAAAAATGGTAATTCACATATTTTTTTTCTCGAATAAACTTGTACGCATACTCACTTCGAGGCTGGTTCGACCCTTTGTTCCTGCTTCGGATATTCCTTCATAGAATCATTAGTTGGCATTTCCGTAACGGTTGGAAATGCTTGGAATACTCTAGTATGCATATGATGACCCACTAGGCCTGCCACTAGGTCTGACAACTAACAGGTGTCACATTATCCCTTTACAAGTAACAGTTTGGCATTCCCTTTTTTTCTATCCAATAGTTATCATCACATCTCCAACTTCTCTGACCACTTTCTATTTCATATCTCCTTTATAAATACTTCTTCAATTATTATTCGTATTTCGCAAATACCTTTTACTGAGATAAAGTAATTTTTCCATGAGAGAATCCCTAGCTACCTTCATGTGAGAACACAGTTTCTTAACTTTCTTCTTCTCGAAAACCACTTTTTTAGCTACCTTCGCAGGAAAAATCATAATTCCAAGCTAATCTTCAAATTTTATGAACTATTTTATTGATTATTTTTCATCTTAGTTTATGAAAAAATCACCATCTACTAAAAACCAATTTTTGGCTTTTACGATTACTTATGTATCAGTGAGAGGGCTGATGAATATAAAGCCGCAGGGGTAATAGAAAATTATCCTTAATTTTCAACCAAAACTATTGTTTATGGTATGTTCAACCCCAATCAAAGTGCACATGAGTTTCAAAGTTCATCCAACCCAGAAAGAAACCATTTACCACAATCACCACCTTGAAATTCTTCTCCATCAGTTTCTGGCTCCACATCTGTTTCTCTTCAGAATAAACACAAAGTAACATAAAGCACATGTACTCACAGAAGATTATAAAAAGTTTCGTCACCCATCAATTCTGATCCACCTCGAACATTACACAAGGAGACTCTTCGAATTCAGTCAAAATCTCATCTCTCCCAAAGTATTTATGTTAAAAAAAAGCATTCATAACTATGGGAGACCTCGAGGTTGACAACACTTCACAAAATTATGCCCAAAACATTGCTCAAAACATCACAAATAACTCTACACCAACATATCATCCCTTAGGGATACTATTGAGACCAACCTGGAATCACAACAAACTTCCTCAAATACTCAAGAAGAAAATCCAAAGCTGAAACCTAATCTTCCTCAACTAATAGACGAAGCTTCCTCAACTAACTGTGAATTTAAAATCACTCGTCCCTGAATACAATATATCACTGAAAAATGTGCCATATATTTATTATAGTGAAGCTCAAGCTGATAGTCTAAAAACAAAATGGAGAATTCTAGATAACATAACGTCTCAACTACCAAAATAGGATGAGACACTACTTGATTGTGGAGCAGATGAATTGGTGTTCTATCCTGAGATCATCAATTGGGGTCTTCGGTTTCCACTAGATTCGATGATAGAATACTTCAAAATTCTGGACCTATATCCTACACAAGAAACACCAAATTTATGGTTCACACTCCTTACAGTGATTATTGGTTCTAGACTAAGTCAAAGCCCTCTCTCCATCAAAGACTTCATTGCCATGACTGGACTTTCGAAATGACCGGCGTTGCCTTTCTATTATCTAACACTTACTAATGATTTCAAAAATTATCGACGATCTTCTCGAAGCTGAAAAATTCTAGAAACTAAGGTTTATCTTTATATCTAGAGCTTGGGAGAATGGGAAAAAATATTATAAGAGAACCTTTTAAAAATCAACCTTGTTTGGTGAAGCAACATGAAGTTCTCTTATCTCTTCTTCTACTCTTTATAAATTATACTTACTTTTTCACACGTATTGCTACTACACTCAGGAGTTTCAAAGAGGTACAATGGTCGCAAAAAGGATGCAAAAGATATTTTTGCCAAGTTGGCCACTTGGGCAGAAAATGAATGAGGCAATGGGTTCCACTCAGTTAGTCTACCATAAACTTCATCAATAGTCATATGTGGAGGATCTCCCCGCGTTCCGACCTCCTGAAAATTTAATGGAGCTTGTTATGAAGAGATTAATAGCACCTGGTGGTAATGTTAATCTGCCTGTGTAAAACAGATCTGAAAGTCATCTTCCGTAAAAAATACACGGAAAAAGAAAAAAGAAACGAGTACATTTGGTGCTAACCCTTCAACTAATCTGAAGCCACTAAAAATGATTTTATTACCAAAAATAAGGCAACTGAAACTAGTCTTCCAACAATTGAAGAAGAAATCGAGGTTGAACCTTATTCAAAAAGAAATAAATTTGTTGCCTCAAAAAAAAGAGTATTCGAAAATCTACCAACTAAGAGAGCAGAAAAGAATTCTGAAGCAGCTGCCTCAGAATTGCCTCCTTCTGAAGCTGAAGCACCTGTAGTGAAAGATCACCGAGGAGATGACCACTTTATTTCTGAAGATCCTATTAGTACAAAGGAGCTTCAAGACCTATACCAAGATATGGATCTGAGGGTTCAACAGATCCAAGAGCAACTTCAACAAATTAGACATCACATAATCGCTCCTCTTTTAACTAAAAGACTAAATTCAGATGTTACCCTAACTTCCTCATCTTCTTCTCTTATGCCTTACAATAATCAAAGGTGCATCCTATCCAAGAGCCATCTGAAGAAGTTTTACTTGCACTACAACCTTTTTTTCAATC
>JAUPFV010000606.1:17500-20000 GCA_036936605.1 Limnanthes douglasii subsp. nivea
TGCAAAGGTTTGGAGCTACGGTTATAAGAACAACCGAAATAACCCGGATTTATAGGAACAAACCAAAAGGTAAAAAATTACCGAAACTTCACCATCGCTTAGATACCGAAAAATAATGCGGAATGAAAAAATAATTCGCACAATTCCGACATCCTAAGCCAAAGTTACGGACTTGCAAGTGTGATGGTAAAAAATTTGTGAGTTATAAAATAAAGGCCTATTTTTCGGCGTTGGTAAAAAAATACCCAAACTTTACCATAGCGTTGTTTCTACCACGCGGTAAACTCTACCAAGCACCACGAATTTACTTCGAAAGGAGGGACAAAAAATAATTAAAGAAAAAAAAACGTCCAGCGAGGTTCGAACCCACTCCATTGGGATATAAAAAGTCACTACTTCACTAACCGCTACACCAAACCTACATTAACGATATAGCTCGTATCCACTAATATACAAACATACGGTAAGACTTCCATAAATTGGGGCTTTCCGAAATTGATTCGATATCCGGATAGTGTCGGCCATAAAATATAAAGCTATGCGGTGAAATCGGAATTCAAATCGAAAAATCGAGCCAATATTAGGGTTTCTATTTCCTAAAATCCCTAAATAATTCTAAAAATCTAAAATTAACATGCAAAACGGCGTTTTTTTGGCTCCACACTTCGTTTAATCACCGTAGGTAATTAACCAGCGCGTAGATCTCGAAAAACTGCATGGAATCCATATATAGAAATCCGCATTCGGACAACCGATAAATCCATACAAGATATTGGAACCGAGCCATTGTTGGCCGGTTTTTTGCTGGCCAGCAATGTGGCGCAAGTGGCCGGCCAATGTGGCGCCATTGGCCAGCATTGTGGCGCCATTGGCCGGTATTGTTGCACCAGTGACCGGCCAATGTGGCACCAGTGGCCGGCCAGTGTGGCACCACTGTGGCCAGCAATGTGGCGCCAGTGGCCGGCCACTTCGGCCAGCAATGTGGCGCCAGTGGCCAGCAATGTGGCGCCAGTGGCCAGCATTGTGGCGCCAGAGCCAGCATTTGAGGCGCCAGTGGCCAGTGCTGTGGCACCAGTGGCCAGCAATGTGGCGCCAGTGGCCAGCATTGTGGCGCCAGAGCCAGCATTTGAGGCGCCAGTGGCCGGCCAATGTGGTGCAAGTGGCCCGCATTGTGGCGCCAGTGGCAGGCCACACTGGGCTGTGTGGTGCCAGCAGCGCCCCAAATTGGGCCAAAGCACATAAAAAATGTGATATCTTTTTTTCTACTCGTGCAAAACTCAAAATACTTTCCATCATACAATCCTTATAACATGTAGGATTTTTAAGAGTCGAGTTTGTAATTTCTAAACCAAAAGTAAATTTGTTATGATTTTTCTAACGTTTTTCGTTAAAAAAATATATATAAAATACTTATGGTATGAATTTTTAGTTCAAACTTTGTGAACACTTGTTTTTATCCATTGTTAACATAACTGCAAAGTTTCATAACCAAATTCCTTCGGATTCCCCACTTTTGAAGGTAGGGTGATGGTTCAAACATAAAAGCACTACCTAGTGTTTTAGCTAAAACAGCCTATTAAGCTACTTAGGGGGGGTGAGCCAACTGGTGAAAGTTGGAGTTGCCCCAAAGGTGCTTGTTTTAGCCGGCAAGCACCGAATGTCGCACATACTAGTGCGGCATTGGTAGCCTTTGTAGCCTTTTAAGCACAAATTGTCCGAGGTGGGAAGTAAAAGACCAAAATACCCCTCTTACGGCTAAATGACAATTTGTGCTTAACGAGTGAGGAAGCGGGCGGATTCCTCCCGATGCGAAGGTGGGGATTAGTAGGAACTCGTTTTTGTGGTGGATGTGTTGCGGTTTTGGCCTTCCATAGGAAAAGACCAAAATACCCCTACGACAAAAAGTAAGAGGTAGTCTATGGTTTTGCGTTGCTGCATTCCACAGACCCTCTTATGATTCCTAGTAGTCCTAGTTGGCCCTACTTTTCACCGAAGAGGGTAGGGCAGTCGGTCATACAGAGGGGTTGGAGCTATTGGTTATTACGATTCCAAATCATTTTAATCAGCAGCAATGGTGGGATTTGCCTTTAGACGATGGTTGTTTGCGGGCGTTGGAAGGGGTACGTAGCATAAATTTTTGGGACGGATCGGAGATGCTGTCGCTATAAGTCTCTAAACATCGAATGACGGGACGCGGAGACGTGATTCTGGAGGTGTTTAGAGCCGGTCCTTCGGAGATCTACGGCATGATTTTTGCTACTGCCAACTGAAATTCCCACAAACATACTTGATAACAGGTGTATCCTACTGTTGTGAATGATTCGTGATGCGGGATTGTGAAGTACGCCGTAGTTGCGCCTCGTATGGATGATCGGCTTCTATTCGGTAGGGAAAGGCAAGGGTAGATTATCACGCTGCGAATCCTGTTGTTGATTTGCAAACTATCTGCAAATCTTTTGGATTCGAAGCTGAAAGTCATCATCTTGTCGTTCCTGCAAAA
>JAUPFV010000608.1:5000-27972 GCA_036936605.1 Limnanthes douglasii subsp. nivea
AAATTATTCTGAAGGTTTACAAGAAGATAAAAAAATACGAGATTGTATCAAGAATTATGTACAAAAAAATATGAAAATATCCTCTGGTGTCGAGGGAATTGCGCGTATAGAAATTAAAAAAAGGATTGATCTTATTCAGGTCAGAATCTATATGGGATTTCCAAAATTATTAATTGAAAATCAGCCACGAAGAATCGAAGAATTACAAATGAATGTACAAAAAAAACTTAATTGTGTGAACCGAAAACTCAATATTTCTATTACAAGAATTTCAAATCCTTATGGACACCCTAATATTCTTGCAGAATTTATAGCTGGACAATTAAAAAATAGAGTTTCTTTTCGGAAAGCAATGAAAAAAGCTATTGAATTAACTGAACAAGCGAATACAAAAGGAATTCAAGTACAAATAGCAGGCCGGATTGACGGAAAAGAAATCGCACGTGTGGAATGGATTAGAGAAGGCAGGGTTCCGCTACAAACCATTGAGGCTAAAATTAATTATTGTTCCTATACAGTTCGAACAATCTATGGGGTATTAGGAATCAAAATTTGGATATTTGTGGACGAAGAATAAAAAGGCTTTACTTGTCTTTACATTATTAGCCAGTACATTATTAGACATTGATAAATAAAAATGCAAAATTCTTTCGTTTTTTCTTTTTTTTTGTTCAATGTTAAAAAAAAAAATGATCAATTCTATAAGGTTGTATAAAAATTTGATAGATTCTTTGATAAAATTGCTATGCTTAGTGTGTGACTCGGTGGTTTAGGATTAGGAGTCAAAAAAAGAACCGACCTATAATAGGAACTAAAAACTCTAGCACTAATAACCAACTCATTGCTTCGCATTATCTGGATCCAAAGAACCAGTCAAAATATGATATCTTTATCATATCGTTGTAGCAACTGAATAAAAAAAAAATAAAAGATCTGATTCTAAGATAAGTTGTGAAGCAAAGTATGCGGATAAAAGGAAGGATGAGAGAAAGAAAAAAGCTCAATGATCTATGATTCCAATATGTAAGGTCTATGAGGTCATCTCATAAAGGGCAATGTAATAAAGCATCAATACGGATTCATGCATAATTATTAATTAGTTATTCATAATTATAATTATAAAAATCTGTTCATAGAACAAAAAAAGAGCCTTGAGCCAATAAAAACTAAGAAGATTTACTCAAAAACAAATTAATAAATTTTTTATTCATTTTTTTGAATTAAAAATGAAAGGCTCCATTAGTAGAATTCAGACCTAACCATTAATCAAGAAGCGATGGGAACGACGAAACCTATGAATTCGGAAGATTCTATTGAAAAGGAGTTCTAATTATTCATTGGGTGGGATGGCGGAACAAACCGGAAACCTATTTATCTATTCTAATTATGAGAGGTCGTGGGCTAACCCTAACCCTAAAACTGAAATAGATATTTAAAAGAGTAAATATTCGCCCGCAAAAAGTTTATTTTATTGGATTGATCAATTTTGGTCGATCCACTAAGCTAAAAAAAAGCAAAACAAAATAAAGATTAGACATTAAATTATCCATTTTCTATAAATAGAAAAGAGAATGTATCTTTAATTCTATTTCCAAAAAAGATATACAAATTTACAATTAGAATAGATTAAATGAAATCTCAAAGAATCCTATTATTTAGTCGATTAGTCATTAACTGCATGTATATTTTAATACAATCTTTTTTAAGTTATTTCATTCGCGAGGAGCTGGATGAGATGAAACGCTCACGTCCAGTTCTGGAGTAGAGATGGCATTTATAAACAACCATCAACTATAACCCCAAACGAACTAGATTCCGTAAACAACATAGAGGAAGACTAAAAGGAATATCTTTTCGAGGTCATCAGATTTGTTTCGGCAGATATGCTCTTGAAGCACTGGAACCCGCTTGGATCACATCTAGACAAATAGAAGCAGGGAGACGAGCAATGACACGAAATGTACGCCGCGGGGGAAAAATATGGGTACGCATATTTCCAGACAAACCAGTTACAGTAAGACCTACAGAAACGCGCATGGGTTCAGGGAAAGGATCTACCGAATATTGGGTAGCTGTCGTTAAACCGGGTAGAATACTTTATGAAATGGGTGGAGTAGCCGAAAATATAGCCAGAAGGGCTATTTCAATAGCGGCGTCCAAAATGCCTATAAAAACTCAATTCATTATTTCTGGATAGATATGTAGAATTAAAAAAGAAATTAAGTATTGAGGATAAAACATTTCTTTCAGGTTTTTTTATTGACAAACAATATTTTTCTTTTTTTTTTTTCTTTACATTGAAAATTGAAAGAACAGATAAAAAATGATATGATTCAACCTCAGACCCATTTAAATGTAGCAGACAACAGCGGGGCCCGAGAATTAATGTGTATTCGAATCATAGGGGCTAGTAATCGCCGATATGCTGATATTGGTGACGTTATTGTTGCTGTGATCAAGGAAGCAGTACCAAACACGCCCCTAGAAAGATCAGAAGTGATCAGAGCTGTAATTGTACGTACTTGTAAAGAACTCAAACGTAAGAATGGGATGATAATACGATATGATGACAATGCGGCAGTTGTCATTGATCAAGAAGGAAATCCAAAAGGAACTCGCGTTTTTGGTGCGATCCCCCGGGAATTGAGGCAATTAAATTTCACGAAAATAGTTTCATTAGCTCCTGAGGTATTATAAGACTAAAATGAGATCTTAATTTAATCTAGTTTAGTTATAGTATTTAAATCAAATAAATAAATTAATAGAGTGTTTCTCATGCATATACCCTTAATCAAAAAAAGAATATTATATTATAAATAGACAAAAAGATTATATATTATCATAATATTATATATATTATCAGTTAATAATAATTTAATTATAATTTAATTCAGATTTTAAATATTAATAATTATTTCATAATATCTAGAAAATAATATATAGAAATAGAAAAATAAATATTAAAGAAATCAAAAATAGAAATAAAAAATAAGAGTAATATAGATATTTATATAAAGAATTCATATTTTATTTATTTTAATATCTATTTTTTTCTTATCTATTTAATATCTATTTTTCTATTTCTTTTATATTATTTTAATATCTATTCATTTTGATTATTTAATATATAGAAAGAAATCTAAAAATCTATATAAATAGAAAAAGAAAATAAAGAAAAAGAACATGTTGATTATATAAAAATTCAGGGGCAACAATAATTTTAGTTTATCATGGGTAGAGACACTATTGCGGATATAATAACCTCTATACGAAATGCTGACATGAATAGAAAAGGGACGGTTCGAATAGCATCTACTAACATCACCGAAAACTTTGTTAAAATACTTTTACGAGAAGGTTTTATCGAAAACGTAAGGAAACATCGAGAAAACAACAAATCTTTTTTGGTTTTAACCCTAAGACATAGACGAAATAAGAAAAAACCATATAGAACTCTTTTAAATTTAAAACGAATCAGTCGACCTGGTTTACGAATTTATTCTAACTATCAACGAATTCCGAGAATTTTAGGCGGTATGGGAATTGTAATCCTTTCTACTTCTCGAGGTATAATGACAGACCGAGAGGCTCGACTAGAAGGAATCGGAGGAGAAATTTTGTGTTATATATGGTAATCTTTCTAATATCTAAAACTTACCATTTGTGCAAAAAAAGACAGGTTGTTTCGAATATTAATATAACTCGTCCAATATTTGTTGATACTTTAAAGGAAAGGCTTTTACAAAGAAAAAATGAGATAATGAAGTTTGATTCTAGATTCAAAAATTTCAAGAACCTTATTTTCTTCCAATAACTAAAAAAAAAGGAATAACTACTATGAAAATAAGGGCTTCCGTTCGTAAAATTTGCGAAAAGTGTCGACTAATCCGTAGGCGGGGACGAATTATAGTAATTTGTTCCAACCCGAGACATAAACAAAGACAAGGATAATCTTTTTAAAAAGGACTTCCTTAAAAAAACCATGAACAAAAAAAAATATGTTGTTACATGAAATGGATATCTCCATATATCTCTGACTTATCTTTATGAAATGATAAAATATGGCAAAACCAAAACCTATACCAAGAGTCGGTTCACGTAAGAATGGCCGGAGTGGTTCACGTAAAAATGCACGTAGAATACCAAAGGGAGTTATTCATGTTCAAGCAAGTTTCAACAATACTATAGTTACTATTACAGATGTACGGGGTCGGGTAATTTCTTGGTCCTCCGCCGGTACTTGTGGATTCAAGGGTACAAGAAGAGGGACACCTTTTGCCGCTCAAACCGCAGCAGGAAATGCTATTCGAGCAGTAGTGGATCAAGGTATGCAACGAGCCGAAGTCATGATAAAAGGCCCTGGACTCGGAAGAGATGCAGCATTACGAGCTATTCGTAGAAGCGGTATACTTTTAAGTTTCGTACGGGATGTAACTCCTATGCCACATAATGGTTGTAGACCTCCTAAAAAAAGACGTGTATAGAAATAGAACTAAAGGCTGCAAAAATTTCAAGAGAAATAAATGATTCAATGATCTGATCAAATAATATGGTTCGAGAGAAAGTAAAAATATCTACTCGGACACTACAGTGGAAATGTGTTGAATCAAGAAGAGACAATAAGCATCTTTATTATGGACGCTTTATTCTGTCTCCACTTAGGAAAGGTCAAGCCGACACAATAGGCATTGCGATGCGAAGAGCGTTGCTTGGAGAAATTGAAGGAACATGTATTACACGTGCAAAATCTGAGAAAATACCACATGAATATTCTACCATCGTAGGTATTCAAGAATCAGTATATGAAATTTTAATGAATTTGAAAGAGATTGTATTAAGAAGTAATCTGTATGGAACTCGCGACGCCTTTATTTGTGTCAAAGGTCCCGGATATGTAACTGCTCAAGACATCATTTTACCACCCTCGGTAGAAATCGTTGATAATACACAGCATATAGCGAGTCTAACAGAACCAATTGATTTGTGTATTGGATTACAAATTGAGAGGAATCGAGGATATTGTCTAAAAATGAAAAAAAACTTTCAAGACGGAAGTTATCCTATAGATGCTGTATTTATGCCTGTTCAAAATGCAAATCATAGTATTCATTCTTATGAGACTGGGGATGAAAAAGAAGAGATACTTTTTCTAGAAATATGGACAAATGGAAGTTTAACTCCTAAAGAAGCACTTCATGAAGCCTCCCGAAATTTAATTAATTTATTTATTCCTTTTCTACATGCGGAAGAAGAAATGTTCTATTTAGAGAACAATCAACACAAGGTTTCTTTACTCCCTTTTCCGTTTCATGATAGATTGGCTAAACTAAGAAAAAATAAAAAAGAAATAGTATTTCAATATATTTTTATTGACCAATTAGAATTGCCTCCTAGAATCTATAATTGTCTCAAAAAATCTAATATATATACATTATTTGACCTTTTGAATAACAGTCAAGAAGACCTTATGAAAATTAAAGATTTTCGCATAGAAGATATAAAACAGATATTAGGCATTCTAGAAAATAAATAGAACAAGCATTTCGAAATAACTTTACAGAACAGAGAAAAAGAAATTTTCAATTTCAATCCATTGGATTTATTTCATCATTTTTTTTTATTTATAATAAAAAATGAAAGGGGTTTTCAACTTTCACTACAACCCATAGATTCTATATAGATTCTCTTCGCACCAGAATTTAATTAAAATAGAAAATGGATGTATCTAGGGAGTAGGCGCTTCAAAACGAATTCTCCCTAGATACCTATGTTGTCTGATTTGACAATTGAATCAATTTAATTAAAAAAGACCTAAAGTTAGAGATTTATCAATCGGTAATGTTGCTCCAATACCCAACCACAGGGCCACAGCGGTGCCAATCAAAAAGACGGTTGTCGCTACTGGACGACGAAATGGATTTTGAAATTTATTAACATTTTCCAAAAACGGTACGGTTAATAATCCCGCGGGTACTGAAACCATTAAAAGAACACCCAATAATTTGTTGGGTACTGTACGAAGTATTTGAAATACGGGAAAGAAATACCATTCAGGTAATATTTCCAAAGGAGTTGCAAATGGATCCGCGGGTTCACCAATCATTGATGGTTCTAAAACAGCTAAGCCTACATTACAGGCAATAGTACCAAGAATTACTACCGGAAAAATATATAAAAGATCGTTGGGCCATGCGGGTTCCCCGTAATAATTATGACCCATACCTTTAGCTAATTTAGCTCGTAATACAGGATCATTCAAGTCAGGTTTTTTTGTTATTGGGATAGGTGAATTCGTATAGATCCATCCCCCGAAGGAACCGGACATGATAATTTTTCATCATCCGGCTCGAGCAAGAATCAATCAAACGAAATTAATACATATTAATTACATATAAAATATATCAAGCAATACGCTATAAAATCTATATGTTATCCATACATATATGAAAGATTCCAGATGTAATAAAAAAAAAAATTACCCCAATTCTATTTTCCGAAGGAGCAATTCAATTCTTACAGATAAATGCTCAATACCCAAGTCAGCTTACAAAGTGAATCATGATTAAGTGCTTTCTGGGTCGTCTCAAACCTTGTGATTCGCCCTTAATCCCAAAAATATATTGAGATTTTTCACACACCAAGGGTTTACTTGTTACTAATATAGTCGAGCCTCTACTCTTCTTTAGATCTTTTGTTTCACTCCAATAGTATCATAAATCGTGTCAATGCAGAGGAAATGAATGCATTTACATACTATTTATATATGAATAATTACATCTATTTATTTATTTTTTTTAGTTTAAGTAAATAAAAAATTAAGTAAGTAAAAAAGAGCTAAAAAAAAATAAATGGATTATGCCAATTCTACTGGTATTCGACTGAATCTTACGGAGCCTGTTCATACACGCCATCTCGAGTCTGATCATAGAAAAGATTCTCTTCAAGCAAACCAGCCTATCCTATGTATGGGGTTTACGCGGTGGTTGGAACAAAGACACATTTGGTTGTGAATTCCAATATAGCAGATAAAAGTATTTTTCTGCACGGCCTTATCAATAGTTCAAGTCACACACTCCCATAATCCATTTTCTCTTCATAGAATTCCCTTCAACTCCACAATCACAATATTGTAATTGTATTATTTATTTGACAGAAATAAAATAGTTGAAGGGAAATATCCCAATACATGTCTTATTTATTTTTTTTCAATAATCCATATCTGTAGCAATGAAATACTATTCTTCTTTTCCAAAGTCATAAGATAAATGATTAATTACAAATATAATATCTAGGATCTCTATTCTCTATAAAGGACCAGAAATGCCTTGCTTACGTATCATTAGAAAATGCATTAACATAAATACGGCAGTGAGAAGAGGTAATACAAAAGTGTGTAAACTATAAAAACGGGTTAAAGTGGATTGTCCTACACTAGCACTTCCACGTAATAACTCTACCACAGAAGATCCTATTACAGGAATAGCATCTGGTACACCTGTTACAATTTTGACTGCCCAATAACCAATTTGATCCCGAGGTAAGGAATAACCTGTTACACCAAAAGATGCGGTCAATACAGCCAGAACCACACCTGTAACCCAAGTCAATTCGCGGGGTTTTTTAAAACCACCGGTAAGATATACACGAAATACGTGCAGGATCATCATTAGGACCATCATACTTGCCGACCATCGATGAACTGATCGGATTAACCAACCAAAGTTAGCTTCAGTCATTATGTATTGAACAGAAGCAAAAGCCTCAGTAACGGTTGGACGGTAATAAAAAGTCATAGCAAATCCTGTAGCTACTTGTACTAAAAAACAAGTAAGCGTAATTCCTCCTAGACAATAAAATATGTTGACATGGGGAGGAACATATTTACTAGTTATATCATCTGCAATCGCCTGAATCTCAAGACGTTCTTCGAACCAATCATAGACTTTATTGAGATAGGTGGGACCCCCTCCAAGAACTGTATATGAGAATTTCATCTCGTACAGCTCAAACAAAAAGACCCAATTACTGGTTGAACCAAATATGGACTAGAAAAGTTTTAAAATTTTATATCATTCAATATTATTTGAAGATGCGAAATAGTAAAAATTCGAAAACTCTTGTTTGTGGTTAAATGCTAAAAAATCAAGTTGGCTCTTTTTTATGTTGTGTTGATCGTTACAGGCCTCTGGAATCTTCTATATTACCTATTTTTGATATTTGGATGTAATGTGGCTTTATTCTTCTTTTACTTTTTATTTATAGGAATTCTCTTGTTAAGAACCCTACGAATCAATAGAAACCTCAGACTCATACTAGAACCACGATGATTCAATAAAACCCTTCAAGGTCCAAAGATTCCCTGAGTAAGAACCGTTGGATCATCACTTATTCAATAAATAGACTAGATTATAGATTAATGACTTAAAAATAAAATCTAGAAAATATTAAAGAAGCGTTTGTCCTTTGATCAAAATAAGCATAAACTAAAGTTTGAAAGAATAAAAATCTTTCGATTTATAGAATAATAGATATATCATTTATTTTGATAAGGAGTCCGGCTACGAGGTCTGAATATGAAGTATGAATCATAGTTTTAATATTTATTTTATGATCTATTTGATATATTCCGTGTTCCAGATATTAGACTGAATATCCGACGAGATAAAACCATCTTTATCAAGATGACAGGCCTATCTCTGTACTATCCGTAGGATCAATTCTAACAAGTCACACACTCATATTCCGGAAATACAGAAATAAAGAAATTTCGCGGTCGAACTACCAAAACAGACAGAATAGGCTAAAAATTTGAGACCTAGAGACTTCCCTTAGCTTTTTTTATTGAAAAGCTCGGACTTCGTTATTCTTATGAGTCTAATTCATTGAGATTCCGTCCAGTAAAACAGATGAATTATAAATTTCCAAAATAATAGATAGGAATATCGCAAATAAAGCCATTGCAACACCCATCAAAGGAGTCGTTCCCCATCCAGGAGCTACTTTACCATATTCTGAATTCAATGGTTTCAATAAAGCCCCTGCAGAAGTTGTTTTTGGTCTTGCACCTGATCTAGAACTACCCTCAACGGTTTGTGTAGCCATAAATCTTATTTTGTATTCATTGAGATCTGTTGACTTTGTATACCATTCCGTTGTAAATAAATGATCTTACCATAGATCCATTGTGATCTTTAAATTTTATAATAATGGAAACAGCAACTCTAGTCGCCATCTTTATCTCTGGGTTACTTGTAAGTTTTACTGGGTACGCCCTATATACTGCCTTTGGGCAACCCTCTCAACAACTAAGAGATCCTTTCGAGGAACACGGGGACTAATTGAAGTAACCAGCCTCCTAATATTAGGAGGCTGGTTACTTCAATTGAGATAATGAAAAATCATTTCATTTTTTAGTTGGAATTTTAGGTGGTTCCCTAAAAAAGATAGCGAAAAAAATGATCCCCAAAGTCGATACTAAGAGGAATGTATAAACCAATGCTTCCATAAATTTGATCGTGGCTTACAATTATAGCTTCCATACCTGTTTTGTTTACTTGGGATCACCCCCTCACCCCAGTCAAATAAAAAGAAAAGGCAACGATTTAAATAAAGATTTCTCCAGTACATTATGTAAAATTGTAAACATAAAATAGAAGCGAAAAAAAAAAAAAAAAAAAAAAACACACACAAAGCAATGTCGCGTTAGACTACTTGTCTTCTTGTAGTTGGATCTCCAAGTTTTTGGAATGCTCCAAATTCCAGTTGAGTATCCAAATCTGGATCAATACCAGCAAAAACATCTCTGAACAAGGTTCTAGCACCATGCCAAATGTGTCCGAAGAAAAAGAGCAGAGCAAATGAAACATGCCCAAAAGTAAACCAACCTCTTGGACTGCTACGAAAAACACCGTCGGATTTCAAGGTAGCACGATCTAATTCAAAAATTTCACCCAACTGAGCGCGTCTAGCGTATTTTTTCACAGTCGCGGGATCACTATAACTCACTCCATTGAGTTCGCCACCAGAAAACTCAACAGTTACACCTACTTGTTCGACACTATATTTTGATTCTGCCCTTCTAAAAGGAACATCGGCTCTAACAATCCCGTCTCCGTCTACCAAAACAACAGGAAATGTTTCAAAAAAAGTAGGCATACGACGGACAAAAAGTTCACGCCCTTCTTTATCTCTAAAGATAGGGTGTCCTAACCACCCAACAGCGATTCCATCCCCGCTGTCCATTGAACCCGCTCTGAATAATCCTCCTTTCGCCGGATTATTGCCTATGTAATCATAAAAAGCTAATTTTTCAGGAATTTTAGACCAAGCTTCTGATAAACTTTGATTTTGAGCTAGCCCAGCACCAACTCTTCTATATATTTCTTGCTGGAAGTAGCCCTGGTCCCATTGATAACGAGTAGGACCAAATAATTCGATGGGGGTAGTTGCTGAACCATACCACATAGTTCCAGCAACAACAAAAGCTGCAAAAAAAACAGCAGCGATACTACTGGAAAGGACGGTTTCAATATTGCCCATACGTAATCCTTTGTATAGACGTTGCGGCGGGCGCACGCTAAGATGGAATAAGCCCGCTAATATGCCCAATGTCCCTGCTGCAATATGATGAGAAGCTATTCCTCCCGGAACAAAAGGATCAAAACCCTCCACGCCCCACGCTGGATTTACAGGTTGTACCTTTCCAGTTAGTCCATAAGGGTCGGACACCCATATTCCAGGACCATATAATCCTGTTACATGAAATGCGCCAAAACCAAAACAAGCCACTCCTGAAAGAAATAAATGAATTCCAAAAATCTTGGGCAAATCCAAAGAAGGTTTTCCTGTACGTTCATCAGAAAATAGTTCTAGATCCCAATACACCCAATGCCAGATAGCTGCCAAAAAGCACAAGCCAGAAAACATGATATGTGTTCCAGCTACACCTTCGTAACTCCAAATACCCGGATTTGTTATACTCCCTCCTGTAATACTCCACCCGCCCCATGAATTGGTTATTCCTAAACGAGCCATGAAGGGTATAACGAACATACCTTGTCTCCACATTGGATCAAGAACAGGGTCCGAGGGATCAAAAACTGCTAATTCATATAGAGCCATCGAACCCGCCCAACCAGCAACTAGAGCTGTATGCATTATATGAACAGAAAGCAAACGACCGGGATCATTCAATACAACGGTATGAACACGATACCAAGGCAAACCCATGGAAATACCCCTTTATCAACAAAAAATAGACACTATGTAACTTTATTGCATTGAAAAAAAAAATTATGCTAAGGACTCACTTTTTTCACCTTTTATCAGTGGATTATTTCAGAGAAAGAATGAATATTTGTTCTATTCTTTTATTTAGTAATAATGGAAGAATGGGTTCATAGGAAAAAAGAGAAGCAGATCTATTCTATATCCGATAAGTAACAATATGCAATGGGGGTTAATCCTATTTTCTATGACTGAACATATCTCTTTTTGTTCATCATCCAAAAGAACTATCTGTAAAAAAATTTCCTTTATTTTTATTCATTCGGTTTTACTTTACCTTGATTTTGAATTTTGTTTTCTATTTATTTATAGCCTTATTCAACCTATGTATAAAGTATAAAACTAATTAATAAAATAAGGGCAAATATTAGTAAGATAATAACCCCATTGTTACGCTTCCACATCAAAGTGAAATAGAGTACTTTAGTATTTTTTCTTTTATTTCATGCCTATTGGTGTTCCAAAAGTCCCTTTTCGAAGTCCTGGAGAGGCAGATGCATCTTGGGTTGACGTATAGTGCGACTTGCCAGATATATTGGGCTATATGGGATTTCCCCATTCTCTTCCCCGATCAAGAGATCCTCTGTTTCGTCCAATTGATTGAATTCAGGCAAAATTTGTAGCGCGAAGTGCAATAAAAAAGGTAGAATTAGATCTCCAGTTTATTGGGGGTTTTTATATTACTATTATCACTTAAAATGAGAAAATGATTTATGGTTGACTTGGTTGGACCAATAAAATTAAGTATCCAGGCTCCGTTTAGCAAAAACCCAAATATATATATAATATACCTAGAATTGAGTCTATTTCTAAGTTATTTAAAAATCTCAAACTATTAATCAATATGATTAATACGTTGAATATTTGACAGAAGACATGAAAAAATAATAAAAAAAAAAAAAAAAAAGACGTGGTATTTGATTCATTTGTCCTATATGTGCAAATGAAAATCGGGCCGATCTTTACTCGGAGTAGAGCATAAACCTAAAAAATTGAATACAAAATTGAAAAAACCCATTCAGGAACAAGAAAATGACATCGCCATTTAGATTATTGGATCTTGTTGAAAAAAAAATATCAATGACAAGTTAGTCCGATAAGCTTAATTCATTTTTTTCTTATAGGATTTTAGTAAAAAGGGTAAAAACTCTTTTTTCGTTAAAAAAGGAAAAAAGACCTTACATTACAAATTCTAAAAAGTTTTCTATGCAAAAATAAAAGAAAGAGGGCTGGAATCTACACATTGATTTTTTTGCAATTTTTGTGGAACCGTATGCACCAAAAGGTGCCTGTACGGCTCCGAAGGAATAGAATTTTATCCTAATCAACCGACTTTATCGAGAAAGATTACTTTTTTTAGGCCAAGGGGTTGATAGCGAGATCTCGAATCAACTTATTGGTCTTATGGTATATCTCAGTATAGAGAATAATAACAAAGATATCTATTTGTTTATAAACTCTCCTGGCGGATGGGTAATACCCGGAGTAGCCATTTATGATAGTATGCAATTTGTGCAACCAGATGTACAGACAATATGCATGGGATTGGCTGCGTCAATGGGATCTTTTATCCTAGTCGGAGGAGAAATTACCAAACGTCTAGCATTCCCTCACGCTTGGCGCCAATGAGTTTTTTATTTGCGAGAAAAAGAAGACTATGCCTTCGCCATATCAAATATGAATTAGTAAGTAATAATAGCATGGCATTTCAAATTCGATATGCAATTTTTTTTTTCAAAAAGATTTGATTATATATCGAAAGAGTAGTATGAGAGATTGATTAAGGGTATTTCAAATTTTCTCTTACCTATGGTGGACCCATTTCAACGTCACAAACTTTTTTCACAAAAAAAAAAAAATAAACTTTGGGATTGCTGAATCACAGACGAAATAAATATATAAAGCAACGGGGCCACCATAGTATTTTTTTTTTAACTCCTCCGAAAAAAAAAAAGAAGGGTGGTAAGTGGTAATTGGATCATTTTGATTTATGGATCTGGGTTTAATAGAGCCTAGTTTTTTATCTTTCTTCGATGAAAGAAAAGATAAAAGGTAAAAAACAAAACGTGAATTCTCCATTGTAGAGCCGTATGCAATCTACAAAAATGCCTGTACGGTTGTTAATTTTATCTCTTTTTTGTTTCTTATTATTCGTTATCTTTGTCTCATCATGCGAGATAGAAGAACCTTTCTTTATGTTATATCATCAGGGTAATGATCCATCAACCTGCTAGTTCTTTTTATCAGTCACAAACGGGAGAATTTATCTTGGAAGCGGAAGAACTACTTAAACTGCGCGAAACCATCACAAGGGTTTATGTACAAAGAACGGGCAAGCCCGTGTGGGTTGTATCCCAAGACATGGAAAGGGATGTTTTTATGTCGGCAACAGAAGCCCAAGCTTATGGAATTGTTGATCTTGTAGCGATTCAATAAAAAAGCAGTGATTTCAAACAAATACACAAGTTCCTTTTTTAACTCTTTTTTTAGGTTTAGTTCAATATTCTATTTAATATTATTTTAATAGAAGAAGTAATTAGAATTCAGAATCATCCGGTTAGGATCACTCTAAACCAGCCCATTTTGTATATGATTCAGCATGCCAACTATTAAACAACTTATTAGAAATACAAGACAGCCAATCAGAAATGTCACGAAATCCCCCGCCCTTCGGGGATGCCCTCAGCGCCGGGGAACATGTACTAGGGTGTATGTGCGACTCGTTATGGACTGAGACAAAAAAAAGGAAACAATTTTTTCTGTATCAACGATCAGTACCAGTGAATAAAATAGAGTGGAGGAACTCCATTCACTATCTAAAAATGGTAGATCTATCATATCCTTTTATTGTCTTTTTATTGTCTATTGTGTGTGAAACTTATGGTTTCTTTTGATGCAAATCCAACTACTTCAATTTGGGATAAAAAAAAGCCCCATTGGTAACAACATGGTTATCAATTAAGCGGGGGAATCCTAAAAAAGAAAGATTATGCTTGCAAAAATGGACTAACAGGATCAACTACCCAATTACTCTTAAAAATTAAATACCGTTACTGTCTTAAACTGGATCTCATTATGAAAGACCTATTACCGGAAAATTCATCGGTAGAGCCAACGAAGAGTGTGAACTATACAAGTTACAAGTAGTATTGATTAATTGAAGGAAGGGGCTCCGGTGTATAGAGAAGACCTCACTGTTTAAGAAGTAACCATAGAAACGATGGAACCCACTATTATTTTAAATTCCTATTTATTATACTTATACTGCTTTATTATTATTAGAATGGTTTTTTTGATAGAGAATTTGATAACAAGTATGAAGAACATTAATTCTTTCAATATTTTAAGTCCAAACTCCTAGAAATAAAATAGTGGTGAGGAAGGTTAGAATAGCAAAAGCCGTTGGGATTTTTATTTTATACATTGGAAGAATTCGTTTTGTTATTAATAGACTATTAAAGAGGAAACGAATAACTGAAAAAAGAAGAAAAAATTTAGTTATTCCTCAAAGTTTTATTTATTCAATGACCAGAATTAAACGCGGATATCTAGCTCGGAGACGTAGAACAAAAATTCGTTTATTTGCATCAAGCTTTCAAGGAGCTCATTCACGACTTACGCGAACTATTACGCAACAGAGAATAAGAGCTTTGGTTTCGGCTCATCGGGATAGGGGTAGGAGAAAAAGAGATTTTCGTCGTTTGTGGATCACTCGAATAAATGCAGTAATTCGGAGAAATATGGTATTCCAAAGTTATAATAGATTCATACATAATCTGTACAAGAAGGAGTTACTTCTTAATCGTAAAATACTTGCACAAATAGCTATATCAAATAGGAGTTCTCTTCGTACGATTTCCAATGAGGTTATAAAATAAGGAAATTGGAGTAAATCCACTGAACTATTTTAAATAAAATTGACGTTCCCGTAAGAATGAGCTCGGAGAAGGTAGAGTAGAAATGACTATGATAAAAGATAAAAAATAAAGTCGTCAAAACAAAAAGAGCAAATATCCTTGGTAAAAAAAACACACAAATCTTTTTTATTAAATTATTTTTTTTCTTACGACAAACGCGATTAGAAAATTTCTATTTTTCTATTTTTTGAACAAAGAAGGGATTTGCCTTTGAATGGAATTCGTATTTTGACTCACTTATTCTTTTGAAGAATAAGTGAAGAATAGATCTATTTATTTCTGGTTCTAAGACTAGTAGTTCTAGCGGTCGACTCACTTCTTTCAAATTGTTTCTCATTATTAAGAAAAGGTAACAAAGATAAAATACGAGCTTGTTTTATAGCAAGAGTTATTAATCGTTGTTGTTTTAAGGTCAATCTATTCACCCGCCTAGATAATATTTTTCCTTGTTCACTAATAAATCGACTAATTAAACTCATGTTTCTATAATCAATTCGATCCCCCGCTTGGATCGGGGGCAAACGCCTACGAAAAGATCGCTTGGGTTTAGTAAAGAGTCGCTTGGGTTTATCCATGATTTGTTTATTCCTTATCTTTAAAAATCTTTAAAATCCTATTTTGATCGAATAAAAAAGGATTCAAAATTTATAAAAATTTATATTTGTAATTTATATATATTATATATATCTAATTTTTTTCTTATTTTTTATTTTATAATAATTAGAAATAGAATTTCTTTTGTTTTTTTTTTTTTATATGTATATTTAATAATATATGTTATGTCATTTTTATTAGAAAATTCACATAGAAAGACTCGATTGAATCTATTTCTTTATCTCCCCATGAATTGTATGTTTATAACAACGGGAACAGAATTTCCTCAATTCCAATCGACTGGGCGTATTGTGTCGATTCTTTTGAGTAATATATCTGGAAATGCCCGTAGATTCCTTATTAACACTGTTTCGAACACAACTAGTACATTCCAAAATAATTGTTACTCGCACATCTTTACCCTTGGCCATGAACCTCCTTTAAATTTTTGATTCAACTCCAACCTTCTAGCTAGTTTATGATCCAAAGCGAAGAAGAAAGGAACAAAAAATCTATAAGTAATATGATTGTTTTTTATAACTCTATTTTCTATTTATTAGATTTAAAATTGCTGGACAGTATATATATTTTTTTTAGTATCTTATAAGATACAAGACTCTTTCTCTAGCCACATTTCCGTCTTAGCTCTATTAGTCATTTTATTGTATCCTGAACCTGCGTTTACATTATTTTTTCTTACCCCCCCCCCTTTTTTATTCTAAATAATAAAAAAAAGGGGGGGTTAGTTACAGATATTTGATTCTATCTCTATATCTAATTTTATTCACCCCTTCGCATATCAATAACTAGAATGAAAAAAAGGGGAATGTCAATGCATCCGGAAATAAACGATTAATCTCTATCAATAAACCTGCTAAAGAACCGAACCATAGAGTACTTAGTACCGGTGCTACGGAAAGATACGTTTTTAGATCTCGCATTTTAAACCTCCTTCTTTATTGTATTACAATATGGTAATACATATATATATAATTAGATGTATATGTAGTTAAGGACTACTTTTCTTTATTTATTATTTTACTGTTTCTTTTTCCGCGGAATCCCCAATACCCAATTCCTAATTAACATGAAAACTAAAAATGATAAAATTTCCGAAAAAAAAAGATAAAGATTCAGTTTTTATTATATCTTTGTTATTTTATTATATCTTTGTTATATGATATGAAAAAAAAAAAAAAAAAAAAATGGGGCTGGCAATATGTATTTGATTTTCTATATCAATAGAAAAAAAGAAAAAATAAGATAAGAATGTGGAAAACAAGACAGGAATTCTCTACAATGAAACTGTAAACCAATTGAAAAGGGATGTAGCGCAGCTTGGTAGCGCGTTTGTTTTGGGTACAAAATGTCACGGGTTCAAATCCTGTCATCCCTACCCGTTATTTCTCAGTAATGAGGGATCCATTTTAGATCAATAAATTAAATTGGACATACATAATTTTGTATTATATATGATAGTCTAAGCGTGCAAATAAAACGTATTGGGGTAAAAAAAAAAAAAAAAGAATCCTCGTCTTTACAGTCTTATTTATTGCGATAAGAATCCGTTGTGATAAGAAAGAGAAAGCGCTCTTAGTTCAGTTTGGTAGAACGTGGGTCTCCAAAACCCAATGTCGTAGGTTCAACTCCTACAGAGCGTGGTTCCGGTATTGCCTCTTGTCAAAATTACATTGAACTTAAATAATTGAACAGCAATCTTGAATTTGACCTCCCACGAATTAAGAAAGAAGGAGGTCAGCCAAAAAAAGCGATGTTAATTAATCAAAGGTCCAACTGATCACCACGTCTGTATTGTAAATATGCAGTTACGAATAATCCAGCCAAAGTAATAGGAATTAGACCTAAGACGATTCCAAAAAGAAAAACTTCAATCATTTTCATTTTTTTTTTTTTAGGAGAAAAGAGAGATAATATCTATCCATAAATACGAAATATTAATCCGTATTGACCATGAATATAAATGCACTGACCAATAATTGGTTTGGTTAAGTTAATTGGTAATTTCCACGGTAAAGGAACAAAGAAATATAGGGAAGACCATAAAAAAAGATTTCTTTTTATTTATATTAATAAATATAAATAAAAAACTCTTCATTCAATTAATTTCAAATAAGTCGTAGTCTGCTTAGACCAATAAATAGAGCTGAGGTTATAGTTAGAGCTGCTAGTAGAAAACCGAAAAAACTAGTTATAGTAGGCATGAAGGAGCTAAATGAAATATCTTATTTTTTTTTTATCCATATGTTTTTAAAGTACTTCCCTAAGTTTCCATTTTTCAAAGAGACGGGTATAAGTAAAAATACCAATTGAAATAATCAAAAAATGAAATTGTTGACTATTTGTGCCTCATCAATCATTATAGGTGAACAAAAATAGAGTCAAAAAAAACTCAATTGATCATCTTTATCTTTCCCATTTGCCCAACCCCGTGATTCAGAATCAACGCAACAGATTCATTGAGAAACTCTTGAATAACCTAATCCTAAAAAAAATTGTATCATCTAACTTCATTCCAAACATGTAATTTTTTCTAAATATGTAAAAAAATGGGAAAAAAGAAAAAGAATTTGATTCCTTATTTAATTTTTATTGTTTCGAACGTTTTTAAAGTTTAGAATTTTGACATTTTAGAATAAAGAATAAATAGTGATCTTATACCCTTTTAATATCAATTAAAATATATAAATAAATAGAAGAAATTAAAATAAAGTAAATAGAAATAAAGATAATAATAAATAGAATAATATACTTTTTTATTTTTTGTTTATTTGAACTCATTAGAGAGCGGGTTCATTCATATAATATATTGAATGAGAATAAAAAAGTTATTGCACAATGAGATCACTCGAATTCTGATATTTTCAAAACTTGTAATTAGTAATTACTATTTGATTTCTATTATCTTTGACTTTCTTTACTTTCTAGGTTTTTTGTCTTTCCAGATTATATATAGAATATAGTAAAAAACCCATCTTTGTAATTTTAGTTCAAGAAAAAACCCTTTGCATCTAAGATCTAATCCAACAAAATAATGAACGCATTATAAATCTTTATTATTAGGCTTTTTTTAATTATTTTTAGATTTATTTTATCGAATACTATCCACTATTATTACTTCATCATTACAACAACAAACAAAACCTCTTCAATTATGCAAAAAATTCAATTGAGATCGTGTATCCAATTGAATTGTGTAAATCTTAGAATTTACTTCATGAATTAGGAAAAACCAACCCGTTGGATTCACCGTTTTATCTAATCTTCAGTTTTTAGTCTGAAGCCTATAATGGGAATGGGTGGAACACATTACTAGTACTACAGAGTACTACAGGAATTTGAGTAATTTTTTTCTAGTGAACGGTGCATGATTATGCATCAACACAAGCAAAAAAAAAAAAAAGAAAAATAAATAAATTATCTAGCATTTCATTTTTATACTAATTGAAATTGCGTTGCTGTGTCAGAAGAAGGATAGCTATACTGATTCGGTATACTCTAAAAATACCCTCGGTACAATATTGACGATCTCACAAAGATTGCATTTCAGTGAATTTCCATTTATTGATCTCATCTTTTACAGAATCGATCCCCTACAAGAATATGTGGAGCTCCATATGTCTGGAAGCACAGGAGAACGTTCTTTTGCTGATATTATTACTAGTATTCGATACTGGGTCATTCATAGCATTACTATACCTTCCTTATTCATTGCAGGTTGGTTATTCGTCAGCACGGGTTTAGCTTATGATGTCTTTGGAAGCCCTCGTCCAAACGAGTATTTTACAGAGAGCCGACAAGGAATTCCATTAGTAACTGGCCGTTTTGATCCTTTGGAACAACTCGACGACTTTAGTCGATCTTTTTAGGAGGACCCAATGACCATAGATAGAACCTTTCCTATTTTTACAGTGCGATGGTTGGCTGTTCATGGACTAGCTGTACCTACCGTTTCTTTTTTGGGGTCAATATCAGCAATGCAGTTCATCCAACGATAAACCTAATTTGAATTATAGAGCTATGACACAATCAAACCCGAACGAACAAAATGTTGAATTGAATCGTACCAGTCTCTATTGGGGGTTATTACTCATTTTTGTACTTGCTGTTTTATTTTCCAATTATTTCTTTAATTAAGAATTAAGAGAAGAAAGTAGAATAATAAAAGAAAAACATATGTAGTCATTTTTTTATCCCATTCGGAAGGATCACATCTCATAATTATCTATGACTGTTTATGTTTCTAGCATGACCACTTGATAAAATGTGGAGGGAAACGAGATAAATGGCTGATACTACTGGAAGGATTCCTCTTTGGATAATAGCTACTGTAACTGGTATTCCTGTGATCGGTTTAATCGGTATTTTCTTTTATGGTTCCTATTCGGGATTGGGTTCGTCCCTGTAGAAATTGAATGAATTGTAGACATGAAAGCGAAAAACTCAACGGGGCCCCACCTTTCTTTCTTTGTCTGATTCGAGGGGGGTCCCATTGACTTAATACTAATAATAAAGGTTTACCCATCTAAATGGCCCATATAAATGACTATATAACTGATAAAAGTTTACTCATATATCTCATATATAATGTATAAATGACAAAAAAGAAATCACTTTTTTGTTTTGGTGTTTAAAAAACTCCATTTTTTTATGAAGAAGTTCTATTTTTATCAAAAAAGTTCCTTCTATTTTTTTTTTGCCACTACTTTAGATTTCTAATTTTTATAAGTAATTATTTAGACTTATACATAAACCTAAAAAAAAACGTTCTGCAAAAATAAAAATATCTATAAACTAAATAAATTAAGAAGAAAAGAATAGTCATTTTGAATATTTTAACAAATGTGATCAAGAAGCATTTTTGCACAAGATCAACACAAGAAAGGGATGGGTAAAATTCCTTTTCTTGTGTCGAAAACTAGGAAAACGACTTCTACTCCCTATAATTAGTTGGTCCCCTCTTTTATCGTTCCTTTTTTCTGCGCCTACTTTTATTTTAGTATCTAGTTTAATTTGATTCTATCAGAATAGTAGAAAACAAAACTCTTTTTTTTTTTTACATTCTTTAATCTTAAACTTAAAATAGTCAAAACACATCCTTCAAATTTAGATAAAAAAAAGAGGGAGGAGAGTAAATTATTCACAATATACCGGAATGTGGTATGTGGTACAAGTAATTCCTAACTTATGGTAGAAAAAATAGGTTCTTTTTCTTTTTACAAATTTTCTATTGATAAATCCGCAGATCTAGAAATTCATTTCGGACAATTGAACCTTCTCAAACTGTTTCTTTTTAAGAACCAAAAATATTTGTGCCAAAACAACAGATCCCAAGAAGAACAAAAGGCCTTGGACACGTAATGGATCTTGAAGTACTATTTCTACATCCCCCTGACCAAATCCACCCGCATTAGGATTACTCGTTAATGGTTGATCGAGTTTGATGGATTCGCCCTCTGAAACAAGAAGTTCTGGTCCTGGAGGGATAATATCAACCGCTTGACGTCCATCCGATGCATCCACTATGTTATTTCATATCCCCCTTTTCTTTTCGTATAATTTTGTGTACTATACCCGCAGCTGTAGCATTATAAACTGTATTGTTACTTTTGCTTCCATCAGGATAAATCTGACCCCTTCCCCTGTTACCACCTACGTATATGGGATATTTTAAGAAATGAACATCTTTATTAGTAGCGGGGTCTGGGGAAAGAATAGGAAAGGTTATTTCACTATATTTCTTACCAGGGACAGGACCTATCACAAGAATATTTTTTTTATTGGGGCGATAACTCTGAAAAGACAGATTGCCCATCTTTTCTTTCATCTCAGGGGAAATACGCTCGGGGGGAGCTAATTCAAACCCCTCCGGTAAAATAAGAACAGCTCCAACATTCAAAGCCCCTTTTTTACCATTAGCAAGAACTTGTTTCAGTTGCATATCATAAGGAATTTTAACAACTGCTTCAAATACAGTATCAGGAAGTACTGCTTGTGGAACTTCAATATCCACAGGCTTATTTGCTAAATGGCAATTGGCGCATACAATACGCCCAGTCGCTTCTCGTGGATTTTCATAACCCTGCTGCGCAAAAATGGGATATGCATTTGAAACAGATGCCCAAGTTATTATATATATTATGAGGGATACGGAAATGGATCGAGTAATCTTTTCCCTTATCCAAGAAAGGGTATTTTTAGTTTGCATGGTCCAATCGTTGATCCTGAAAATTTCTACAATAAAGTTGGGTAGGTCACTCGTAAAGTTCTCTATCCACAATTCTGCTATTTACGTTTACTGAGAAAAAATTAATGTAATATAGGACTTCCTATGGGTATTAAAGAGTAAAGTAAATACAATTTTTACTGCTTTTTTTATGTACAGGGTAAGAAAGAGTAGAATTGGATCAGTGAATCATTTTTCAGTCATTTATTGAATGATAAATCACTACAAGTGATGGAGATACACGATTTAAATAACGGAAGATACAATATTTAAAAATTGTATCTAGAATGACAGGAAAGGTGGAAACAAGACCAGATATTATTTGATCATTATGAGCAAATCCAAAATCTTTGTAAATATAACCAATCATTAATTCCCAACCGTGAGGCGAATGGAATCCGATACATAAATCAGTTAATAAAAGAATAGAAAAAGCTTTTATTGTGTCACTTAAATTATATAGGAATTCTTGAATCCACGAGTTAAGAATAAGAAGTTCTTCCTTACCCAGAACAGAATAACCACTTAAAATAATGAAACAGATTATATTTGCCGAGAAGTGCAAAATTGTATGGATACAATACTCATTGTGCATCTTGATGAATTGGATCGTTTCTTTGTGGATTCCTATACGAAGTTTTTGTAAATGGGTTTCCGGATATTCGTTTATCATTTCATCCAAGAAGAAGAGTTCTTCGAATTGTATGAATTTTTCTACAACACCCTTTTCTTGAATATCATTCAAAAAAGTTTCGGATTGCCTAGTATTCCACCAATCAGTAATCCAAGTTTTCAGACTTTTATTACATGAACGAAAGATGCACCAGGGCAGAAATAATATAGATGCAAGATAGAGAAGAGGAATTAATGTTTTCTTTTTTGCCATTTTTCATCTGTGAATTGTTAAAAAACTTACTTCATTTGTTGATTC
>JAUPFV010000609.1:20000-25000 GCA_036936605.1 Limnanthes douglasii subsp. nivea
GTGAGAAAAGCCCTTCCCGCATTTGGCACTAATTTCTTTTTAACACTTCATTAGATCGGGTAATCGTTCAAATTATGAACAGAAGCACGTTGCTTTTTCTTTCCCTCTAGCTAAAGGGGGTCAGTATATCCATATATTTATTCGACCCAACTTAGAATTAAATTCATTTTGTTCCACACCGAGAATTCAAATACGGATCTGTACCGATCCGGAATAAAAAAAAATAGATAGATGTTATCCGAATTCTACGTTGATACGACATGCTCTTTTTTCCATTCATTCCTTTCAGGATCAGTCGTGGTCTTACAAACTCTACCGCTGGTATGGACGAATCTTTTGCTTCATACAAATGTGTAAAAAATGCTAGTCGCACTTAAAAGCCGAGTACTCTACCGTTGAGTTAGCAACCCCCCCCCAAAAAAAAATAATAATTACAATACTAATACAATGTGTAGGTGTAGAGAAAATCGAAAAAAAATGTTATAGATTCAAGTTCATGACACAATGAAAACATTAAACTTAACCTAAGAAGAAATCTAAGAACTTTAAACGAAAATTTTCTAATTGATTCTGGACATCAAAAAAGAATCCGGATCAGAATTATCTAAAAAAAAAATTTAAGATAAAAACATGGATATAATAAAAAAAATTGATTTATTTATAGTACTTCTTAGATTTATGTTATGTTTTTGATCAATTTTCATTTTTATAATATTTTTTTAATATACTCTAATTGATAATAAAAAAAATACTTCTTGTATCAGACAGATTGTATCAGACTAAAAAATTTTTCTTGTATTACAGCAACTTCAAATACCCAATCATTTATTCCAGCAAATTTGAAAAATCTATCTGTTGAAGTGAATAAAATTCAAATCAAAGTAAAAAAGTCAAACTTATGTCTGGATCGGGGATAAATAGATCTATTTATCTATGATCGAATTATATTTGTTCGATACACTGTTGTCAATATACAATATGATTATGTATGTTGAATACAAAGAAAAAAGAAATCTAATTTGAAATTAGATAGAGAATTTAAATAAAAAAAAAATTTTTATTTAAATTATAGTATTGTTTAGTAGTTAGTAGGACTACTAAAAAGAGGGGGAAAGAGTATAGAAAATTTTATACAAAGCTATATATGAATCCTCCACACCCTCTTTTTTTTATTGCCTTAATTAAATTTAGTTTTATTTTTAATAATACTAAGTTCTGTAAAAACCCCCGCCTTTTTTAAAATATCATGAACAGTTCCTGTAGCTTGAGCGCCTTTTTTAAGGAAATAGAGGATAGCAAGAACATTTAAATAGGTTTTTTTATTTATCGGATCATAAAAACCCACTTTCCTAAGATCTCTTCCTTCTCTTCGAGATCGAACATCAATTGCAACGATTCGATAAACGGCTCATTGGGATAGATGTAAATAAATAATACCCCCCCTAGAAACGTAAAAGAGGTTTTCTCCTCGTACGGCTCGAGAAAAAAGGATTATAAGTTATGTCTATGTATAAAACGAAAATGTCAAATAGAGTGATAAAACTATCCAATAAATTAGTAAATTAGACATTTAAGTATAATTTTTTCTTTTTTTGAAAAAAAAAGAAAAAGTATTCGTACTCTCATAACTCAAGTCGAGTAAGTATCAAATAGTTCAGCAGAAAATATTTAGGTATTTCTTTTATTGAGTAGTCTCTAACTCCGTTTTTGTTTGTTTCAGTTAGAATCTCTCTTCATTCTGATTTAATTGTTGAGACAATTTATTAAGACAATTAAAATGAAAACGGGATTTCCTTGTTTCAGGATCCTTTATCCTTACTTTGAATCATTGGGTTTAGACATTACTTCGGTGATCTTTAATCGTTTTAAAAAATGGCAGCAACAAGCCCTTTTTTGTTTATGATTTCGTTCTATCAAAGAATCATCCAAACGTTTGATTCACGCATGATAAACTTTTGATCAAAAATATTTTGAAAATTTTATTTTCAAATTGCTTAAAAATGGATGTTTTCTTGTTTTATCGAAAATCGACTTACGAAGTTGTTCCGACTTATTGATTTGCACTAACCCTAGACCCTTAACCCCGAAAACTAAAAAATAAAATGCTTTTTTCCTCGAGCTCCATCTTAGACTATTTTTTACATTGCAACCCAACAAAAAAGAGAAGGGTTCACGTAGAACAGAACAAATAATGTCGAGCGAAGAGCACCCTTATTCTTATATAAAGAGTGGTGGACGTAAAAATCCACAGCGGATCATGTCCTTCAATTCAAGTCGCGCGTTGCTTTCTACCACATCGTTTCAAACGAAGTTTTACCATAACATTCCTCTTTCTAATCTTCTAGTTTATAACCAGTATGTAATTGATTCAATTCTGGAATCAGGAATAATCATTGTTCATTTGATACAAAGTTTCATTAAGAATACTATATCGTATTGGATAAATATTGTATGGGATAAATATCATATTGTCTAAAAGCAATCCATATTTAAAGGCAAAAGATATCAAAATATATATTATATTATTATATAGATTAGATCTAGTTTTATCTAATAGATCTCTAATAGATAATAATAATAGATATCAGATTTAATAATATATTAGATCTGAGAGTTAAGAATATTTTTTTATTCAAACTCTTCTAATTTCTCTTTCAACCTCACCCAGAGCATACTTATTACAAATGTTGCCCTTTTTAATCGAATAACCTTTTTATTTTAGGTGACGAGTGAAATATTGGATCTAATTTGATTCTTGTTTGTAATTTTTCATTCTTCATAAAACAATAATTGTCTTTTCAGCACTTGATTCAAATAAAATCTACAAATTCAAATAACATCTATTTGTGTATGATCTGGGACGGAAGGATTCGAACCTCCGAATAGCGGGACCAAAACCCGTTGCCTTACCGCTTGGCTACGTCCCATTTTTCTTTCTATTCAATATTAATCTTTATAAATATTAGTATTGGTTGTTCGTCAATTCCAGTCCAAATATACATGAAATCTGTTGGTGCTATAATTTTGACATGTGTATACATAAAATTAAACTCAATTTATTGATCATTACATAGAATTCAATTAAGATATTGTATAAAAGAAAGTATGATTTATTCTATTCTTTTTTGAGAATTGAAGGATTTTTTTTAATTGGGTGAGTCCAACGAAGTCTTTTTAGTTTACCTTACTTTCTTTCTTTTGATTTTTCCCTTATAGCAATAACATATTAATAACTGAATCAAAAATACAATTATTTACAAGAACAAAATCTTTTTTATGCTTAATCTATTAAATTTCATCTGTATCTGTTTTAATTCTTCCACTAGTTTTTTATTTGCCAAATTGCCTGAGGCCTACGCTTTTTTGAATCCAATTGTAGACTTTATGCCCGTAATCCCTCTTTTCTTTTTTCTCTTAGCCTTTGTTTGGCAAGCTGCTGTAAGTTTTCGATGAGATCTTTTGAAATCCTTATTTGAAATGCTGACATAGTGAGTGTCTGATGATTTCTTAGATAAAAAAAGTTCTAAAAAATTATAACTATTGAGAAGATCAAATAAGTTTTATAGTATGACTGAACTCTCAATTCAAACATTGTAAGAACTATGCATCATATCATTTCATTTTGACCCCCTTTTTTCACAGAAAGAATCTGTGTGCTGAAGCACAACACCTAATTGTTTGTAATTTGTAATATGAACTGTATGTAATATGAAAGAATCTATTATTCTCTTATCATTTTACATCTTATCTTCTTACAAATATTACAATTGAATTTATGAAAAACTATTTTTTATAATAAAAAGATAAAGTATTTCCTTTCTTGGTGTCAAAATAGGAAGAGAATCTAGTCTCTTTTTTTTTTTTTCAAAATAAAGTAAGATCTTGGAGATTCTGAAATGCTTACTCTCAAACTCTTTGTTTACACCGTAGTTATATTCTTTATTTCTCTCTTCATCTTCGGATTTCTGTCTAATGATCCAGGACGTAATCCTGGACGTGAAGAATAAAAATAAAGAAAGGTTCATAAAAAAAAACGGAAAGAGAGGGATTCGAACCCTCGGTACGAATAACTCGTACAACGGATTAGCAATCCGACGCTTTAGTCCACTCAGCCATCTCTCCTTATTTAAAAGGAAAAATTATAAGGAATAATTACTATGTTATATATTACATAAAAAAACCTTTAGTTTTGTTTTTATTTTTTTAGCTTTTTTTTTATTATAGCTTAATTCTTATTTTTTTATATAACTTTTATCATCAAAAAAATTTACATTAAACAATTTATATTACACAAAGAATTTAAATAAAGAAAGGACTGGAAAAAGAAAATTAATAAAAATTAATAATATTTATTTGATTTCATCTCGGACAAAAAAGGTTTATATTTCCACAGCCTGGCCTGGGCAGTACCCAGCCGGGCCCTTTTTTTTGTTACAAAGAATTAGACGACGGAATTTTAGATAAAAAAAATGAATGAAACATGCTTGTTATTGGAGTGAAATAACAATCTGAAGCATACGAATAACTGTTTCCTTTTCTATAATTTATCTAATAAAGATAAAGATAGAATTTCTATAATAACGAATAGTACTTTCTATAAGTTTTTATTCGATATTATAAATTAGAATCATTTTAATATTCTAAAATAGAATAATTATTTAATACTAATGTTTCAAGTTAGAATTTCTATTATTTAATATATTTAATAGTATAATTAATACAATTAATATACTATAATAAAAAGAAAAAATATATATTAATAAAATAGATATCTTTTTCATTAAAAAAATCATTATTATTTTAATTTATTATTTTAATTCAAATCAAATAATCTAATTTGTATAACTCAAATCCTTTTCTCGAGATACTTATGTGTCAAAATTACTACAATAAAAAAAGACCTTGTTATTTAGTTATTAAAATGAAAAGAGGACTCATTTCATTAACTCTTTTGACAAAACGTGTTAACACTTTCATTTGAATTTGCATGATTTTTTATG
>JAUPFV010000061.1:27500-30000 GCA_036936605.1 Limnanthes douglasii subsp. nivea
CTCCGCGTCCCGTCATTCGATGTTTAGAGACTTATAGCGACAGCATCTCCGATCCGTCCCAAAAATTTATGCTACGTACCCCTTCCAACGCCCGCAAACAACCATCGTCTAAAGGCAAATCCCACCATTGCTGCTGATTAAAATGATTTGGAATCGTAATAACCAATAGCTCCAACCCCTCTCTATGACCGACTGCCCTACCCTCTTCGGTGAAAAGTAGGGCCAACTAGGACTACTAGGAATCATAAGAGGGTCTGTGGAATGCAACAACGCAAAACCATAGACTACCTCTTACTTTTTGTCGTAGGGGTATTTTGGTCTTTTCCTATGGAAGGCCAAAACCGCAACACATCCACCACAAAAACGAGTTCCTACTAATCCCCACCTTCGCATCGGGAGGAATCCGCCCGCTTCCTCACTCGTTAAGCACAAATTGTCCTTTAGCCGTAAGAGGGGTATTTTGGTCTTTTACTTCCCACCTCGGACAATTTGTGCTTAAAAGGCTACAAAGGCTACCAATGCCGCACTAGTATGTGCGACATTCGGTGCTTGCCGGCTAAAACAAGCACCTTTGGGGCAACTCCAACTTTCACCAGTTGGCTCACCCCCCCTAAGTAGCTTAATAGGCTGTTTTAGCTAAAACACTAGGTAGTGCTTTTATGTTTGAACCATCACCCTACCTTCAAAAGTGGGGAATCCGAAGGAATTTGGTTATGAAACTTTGCAGTTATGTTAACAATGGATAAAAACAAGTGTTCACAAAGTTTGAACTAAAAATTCAAACCATAAGTATTTTATATATATTTTTTTAACGAAAAACGTTAGAAAAATCATAACAAATTTACTTTTGGTTTAAAAATTACAAACTCGACTCTTAAAAATCCTACATGTTATAAGGATTGTATGATGGAAAGTATTTTGAGTTTTGCACGAGTAGAAAAAAAGATATCACATTTTTTATATGCTTTGGCCCAATTTGGGGCGCTGCTGGCACCACACAGCCCAGTGTGGCCTGCCACTGGCGCCACAATGCGGGCCACTTGCACCACATTGGCCGGCCACTGGCGCCTCAAATGCTGGCTCTGGCGCCGCAATGCTGGCCACTGGCGCCACATTGCTGGCCACTGGTGCCACAGCACTGGCCACTGGCGCCTCAAATGCTGGCTCTGGCGCCACAATGCTGGCCACTGGCGCCACATTGCTGGCCACTGGCGCCACATTGCTGGCCGAAGTGGCCGGCCACTGGCGCCACATTGCTGGCCACAGTGGTGCCACACTGGCCGGCCACTGGTGCCACATTGGCCGGTCACTGGTGCAACAATACCGGCCAATGGCGCCACAATGCTGGCCAATGGCGCCACATTGGCCGGCCACTTGCGCCACATTGCTGGCCAGCAAAAAACCGGCCAACAATGGCTCGGTTCCAATATCTTGTATGGATTTATCGGTTGTCCGAATGCGGATTTCTATATATGGATTCCATGCAGTTTTTCGAGATCTACGCGCTGGTTAATTACCTACGGTGATTAACCGAAGTGTGGACCCAAAAAAACGCCGTTTTGCATGTTAATTTTAGATTTTTAGAATTATTTAGGGATTTTAGGAAATAGAAACCCTAATATTGGCTCGATTTTTCGATTTGAATTCCGATTTCACCGCATAGCTTCATATTTTATGGCCGACACTATCCGAATATCGAATCAATTTCGGAAAGCCCCAATTTAAGGAAGTCTTACCGTATGTTTGTATACTAGTGGATACGAGCTTTATCGTCAATGTAGGTTTGGTGTAGCGGTTAGTGACGTAGTGACTTTTTATATCCCAACGGTGTGGGTTCGAACCTCGCTGGTCGCTTTTTTTTCTTTAATTATTTTTTGTCCCTCCTTTCGAAGTAAATTCGTGGAGCTTGGTAGAGTTTACCGCGTGGTAGAAACAACGATATGGTAAAGTTTCGGTATTTTTTAACCAACGCCGAAAAATAGGACTTTATTTTATAACTCATGATTTTTTTGCCATCACACCTGCAAGTCCGTAACTTTGGGTTAGGATGTCGGAATTTTCCGAATTATTTTTTCATTCCGCATTATTTTTCGGTATCTAAGCGATGGTGAAGTTTCGGTAAATTATTACCTTTTGGTTTGTTCCTATAAATCCGGGTTATTTCGGTTTTTTTTAAAACCGTAGCTCCAAACCTTTGCAAGTCCGTACCTTTGGCTTCGGATGTCCGAATCATGTGATTTTTTTTATTCCACAATATTTTCCGATATCCGTGAGATGGTAAAGTTTCGGTATTTTTTACCCAATGTGGAAAAATAGGAATTTTTTAGCTAAACCGGTGGGTTATAGCTTACGATTTTTTTACCATCACCTTTGCAAGTCCGTAACTTTGGCTTCGGATGTCGGAATTGTCCGATCTTTTTTTCAAAACGCATTATTTTTCGATATCTACGTGATGGTAAAATTTCGGACTTTTTTAACAACGTCGAAAAATAGGACTTTT
>JAUPFV010000061.1:80000-82500 GCA_036936605.1 Limnanthes douglasii subsp. nivea
TCACAACAATAGGATACACCTGTTATCAAGTATGTTTGTGGGAATTTCAGTTGGCAGTAGCAAAAATCATGCCGTAGATCTCCGAAGGACCGGCTCTAAACACCTCCAGAATCACGTCTCCGCGTCCCGTCATTCGATGTTTAGAGACTTATAGCGACAGCATCTCCGATCCGTCCCAAAAATTTATGCTACGTACCCCTTCCAACGCCCGCAAACAACCATCGTCTAAAGGCAAATCCCACCATTGCTGCTGATTAAAATGATTTGGAATCGTAATAACCAATAGCTCCAACCCCTCTCTATGACCGACTGCCCTACCCTCTTCGGTGAAAAGTAGGGCCAACTAGGACTACTAGGAATCATAAGAGGGTCTGTGGAATGCAACAACGCAAAACCATAGACTACCTCTTACTTTTTGTCGTAGGGGTATTTTGGTCTTTTCCTATGGAAGGCCAAAACCGCAACACATCCACCACAAAAACGAGTTCCTACTAATCCCCACCTTCGCATCGGGAGGAATCCGCCCGCTTCCTCACTCGTTAAGCACAAATTGTCCTTTAGCCGTAAGAGGGGTATTTTGGTCTTTTACTTCCCACCTCGGACAATTTGTGCTTAAAAGGCTACAAAGGCTACCAATGCCGCACTAGTATGTGCGACATTCGGTGCTTGCCGGCTAAAACAAGCACCTTTGGGGCAACTCCAACTTTCACCAGTTGGCTCACCCCCCCTAAGTAGCTTAATAGGCTGTTTTAGCTAAAACACTAGGTAGTGCTTTTATGTTTGAACCATCACCCTACCTTCAAAAGTGGGGAATCCGAAGGAATTTGGTTATGAAACTTTGCAGTTATGTTAACAATGGATAAAAACAAGTGTTCACAAAGTTTGAACTAAAAATTCAAACCATAAGTATTTTATATATATTTTTTTAACGAAAAACGTTAGAAAAATCATAACAAATTTACTTTTGGTTTAAAAATTACAAACTCGACTCTTAAAAATCCTACATGTTATAAGGATTGTATGATGGAAAGTATTTTGAGTTTTGCACGAGTAGAAAAAAAGATATCACATTTTTTATATGCTTTGGCCCAATTTGGGGCGCTGCTGGCACCACACAGCCCAGTGTGGCCTGCCACTGGCGCCACAATGCGGGCCACTTGCACCACATTGGCCGGCCACTGGCGCCTCAAATGCTGGCTCTGGCGCCGCAATGCTGGCCACTGGCGCCACATTGCTGGCCACTGGTGCCACAGCACTGGCCACTGGCGCCTCAAATGCTGGCTCTGGCGCCACAATGCTGGCCACTGGCGCCACATTGCTGGCCACTGGCGCCACATTGCTGGCCGAAGTGGCCGGCCACTGGCGCCACATTGCTGGCCACAGTGGTGCCACACTGGCCGGCCACTGGTGCCACATTGGCCGGTCACTGGTGCAACAATACCGGCCAATGGCGCCACAATGCTGGCCAATGGCGCCACATTGGCCGGCCACTTGCGCCACATTGCTGGCCAGCAAAAAACCGGCCAACAATGGCTCGGTTCCAATATCTTGTATGGATTTATCGGTTGTCCGAATGCGGATTTCTATATATGGATTCCATGCAGTTTTTCGAGATCTACGCGCTGGTTAATTACCTACGGTGATTAACCGAAGTGTGGACCCAAAAAAACGCCGTTTTGCATGTTAATTTTAGATTTTTAGAATTATTTAGGGATTTTAGGAAATAGAAACCCTAATATTGGCTCGATTTTTCGATTTGAATTCCGATTTCACCGCATAGCTTCATATTTTATGGCCGACACTATCCGAATATCGAATCAATTTCGGAAAGCCCCAATTTAAGGAAGTCTTACCGTATGTTTGTATACTAGTGGATACGAGCTTTATCGTCAATGTAGGTTTGGTGTAGCGGTTAGTGACGTAGTGACTTTTTATATCCCAACGGTGTGGGTTCGAACCTCGCTGGTCGCTTTTTTTTCTTTAATTATTTTTTGTCCCTCCTTTCGAAGTAAATTCGTGGAGCTTGGTAGAGTTTACCGCGTGGTAGAAACAACGATATGGTAAAGTTTCGGTATTTTTTAACCAACGCCGAAAAATAGGACTTTATTTTATAACTCATGATTTTTTTGCCATCACACCTGCAAGTCCGTAACTTTGGGTTAGGATGTCGGAATTTTCCGAATTATTTTTTCATTCTGCATTATTTTTCGGTATCTAAGCGATGGTGAAGTTTCGGTAAATTATTACCTTTTGGTTTGTTCCTATAAATCCGGGTTATTTCGGTTTTTTTTAAAACCGTAGCTCCAAACCTTTGCAAGTCCGTACCTTTGGCTTCGGATGTCCGAATCATGTGATTTTTTTTATTCCACAATATTTTCCGATATCCGTGAGATGGTAAAGTTTCGGTATTTTTTACCCAATGTGGAAAAATAGGAATTTTTTAGCTAAACCGGTGGGTTATAGCTTACGATTTTTTTACCATCACCTTTGCAAGTCCGTA
>JAUPFV010000061.1:132500-135000 GCA_036936605.1 Limnanthes douglasii subsp. nivea
GCGTGATAATCTACCCTTGCCTTTCCCTACCGAATAGAAGCCGATCATCCATACGAGGCGCAACTACGGCGTACTTCACAATCCCGCATCACGAATCATTCACAACAATAGGATACACCTGTTATCAAGTATGTTTGTGGGAATTTCAGTTGGCAGTAGCAAAAATCATGCCGTAGATCTCCGAAGGACCGGCTCTAAACACCTCCAGAATCACGTCTCCGCGTCCCGTCATTCGATGTTTAGAGACTTATAGCGACAGCATCTCCGATCCGTCCCAAAAATTTATGCTACGTACCCCTTCCAACGCCCGCAAACAACCATCGTCTAAAGGCAAATCCCACCATTGCTGCTGATTAAAATGATTTGGAATCGTAATAACCAATAGCTCCAACCCCTCTCTATGACCGACTGCCCTACCCTCTTCGGTGAAAAGTAGGGCCAACTAGGACTACTAGGAATCATAAGAGGGTCTGTGGAATGCAACAACGCAAAACCATAGACTACCTCTTACTTTTTGTCGTAGGGGTATTTTGGTCTTTTCCTATGGAAGGCCAAAACCGCAACACATCCACCACAAAAACGAGTTCCTACTAATCCCCACCTTCGCATCGGGAGGAATCCGCCCGCTTCCTCACTCGTTAAGCACAAATTGTCCTTTAGCCGTAAGAGGGGTATTTTGGTCTTTTACTTCCCACCTCGGACAATTTGTGCTTAAAAGGCTACAAAGGCTACCAATGCCGCACTAGTATGTGCGACATTCGGTGCTTGCCGGCTAAAACAAGCACCTTTGGGGCAACTCCAACTTTCACCAGTTGGCTCACCCCCCCTAAGTAGCTTAATAGGCTGTTTTAGCTAAAACACTAGGTAGTGCTTTTATGTTTGAACCATCACCCTACCTTCAAAAGTGGGGAATCCGAAGGAATTTGGTTATGAAACTTTGCAGTTATGTTAACAATGGATAAAAACAAGTGTTCACAAAGTTTGAACTAAAAATTCAAACCATAAGTATTTTATATATATTTTTTTAACGAAAAACGTTAGAAAAATCATAACAAATTTACTTTTGGTTTAAAAATTACAAACTCGACTCTTAAAAATCCTACATGTTATAAGGATTGTATGATGGAAAGTATTTTGAGTTTTGCACGAGTAGAAAAAAAGATATCACATTTTTTATATGCTTTGGCCCAATTTGGGGCGCTGCTGGCACCACACAGCCCAGTGTGGCCTGCCACTGGCGCCACAATGCGGGCCACTTGCACCACATTGGCCGGCCACTGGCGCCTCAAATGCTGGCTCTGGCGCCGCAATGCTGGCCACTGGCGCCACATTGCTGGCCACTGGTGCCACAGCACTGGCCACTGGCGCCTCAAATGCTGGCTCTGGCGCCACAATGCTGGCCACTGGCGCCACATTGCTGGCCACTGGCGCCACATTGCTGGCCGAAGTGGCCGGCCACTGGCGCCACATTGCTGGCCACAGTGGTGCCACACTGGCCGGCCACTGGTGCCACATTGGCCGGTCACTGGTGCAACAATACCGGCCAATGGCGCCACAATGCTGGCCAATGGCGCCACATTGGCCGGCCACTTGCGCCACATTGCTGGCCAGCAAAAAACCGGCCAACAATGGCTCGGTTCCAATATCTTGTATGGATTTATCGGTTGTCCGAATGCGGATTTCTATATATGGATTCCATGCAGTTTTTCGAGATCTACGCGCTGGTTAATTACCTACGGTGATTAACCGAAGTGTGGACCCAAAAAAACGCCGTTTTGCATGTTAATTTTAGATTTTTAGAATTATTTAGGGATTTTAGGAAATAGAAACCCTAATATTGGCTCGATTTTTCGATTTGAATTCCGATTTCACCGCATAGCTTCATATTTTATGGCCGACACTATCCGAATATCGAATCAATTTCGGAAAGCCCCAATTTAAGGAAGTCTTACCGTATGTTTGTATACTAGTGGATACGAGCTTTATCGTCAATGTAGGTTTGGTGTAGCGGTTAGTGACGTAGTGACTTTTTATATCCCAACGGTGTGGGTTCGAACCTCGCTGGTCGCTTTTTTTTCTTTAATTATTTTTTGTCCCTCCTTTCGAAGTAAATTCGTGGAGCTTGGTAGAGTTTACCGCGTGGTAGAAACAACGATATGGTAAAGTTTCGGTATTTTTTAACCAACGCCGAAAAATAGGACTTTATTTTATAACTCATGATTTTTTTGCCATCACACCTGCAAGTCCGTAACTTTGGGTTAGGATGTCGGAATTTTCCGAATTATTTTTTCATTCCGCATTATTTTTCGGTATCTAAGCGATGGTGAAGTTTCGGTAAATTATTACCTTTTGGTTTGTTCCTATAAATCCGGGTTATTTCGGTTTTTTTTAAAACCGTAGCTCCAAACCTTTGCAAGTCCGTACCTTTGGCTTCGGATGTCCGAATCATGTGATTTTTTTTATTCCACAATATTTTCCGATATCCGTGAGATGGTAAAGT
>JAUPFV010000061.1:185000-187500 GCA_036936605.1 Limnanthes douglasii subsp. nivea
AAAGATTTGCAGATAGTTTGCAAATCAACAACAGGATTCGTAGCGTGATAATCTACCCTTGCCTTTCCCTACCGAATAGAAGCCGATCATCCATACGAGGCGCAACTACGGCGTACTTCACAATCCCGCATCACGAATCATTCACAACAATAGGATACACCTGTTATCAAGTATGTTTGTGGGAATTTCAGTTGGCAGTAGCAAAAATCATGCCGTAGATCTCCGAAGGACCGGCTCTAAACACCTCCAGAATCACGTCTCCGCGTCCCGTCATTCGATGTTTAGAGACTTATAGCGACAGCATCTCCGATCCGTCCCAAAAATTTATGCTACGTACCCCTTCCAACGCCCGCAAACAACCATCGTCTAAAGGCAAATCCCACCATTGCTGCTGATTAAAATGATTTGGAATCGTAATAACCAATAGCTCCAACCCCTCTCTATGACCGACTGCCCTACCCTCTTCGGTGAAAAGTAGGGCCAACTAGGACTACTAGGAATCATAAGAGGGTCTGTGGAATGCAACAACGCAAAACCATAGACTACCTCTTACTTTTTGTCGTAGGGGTATTTTGGTCTTTTCCTATGGAAGGCCAAAACCGCAACACATCCACCACAAAAACGAGTTCCTACTAATCCCCACCTTCGCATCGGGAGGAATCCGCCCGCTTCCTCACTCGTTAAGCACAAATTGTCCTTTAGCCGTAAGAGGGGTATTTTGGTCTTTTACTTCCCACCTCGGACAATTTGTGCTTAAAAGGCTACAAAGGCTACCAATGCCGCACTAGTATGTGCGACATTCGGTGCTTGCCGGCTAAAACAAGCACCTTTGGGGCAACTCCAACTTTCACCAGTTGGCTCACCCCCCCTAAGTAGCTTAATAGGCTGTTTTAGCTAAAACACTAGGTAGTGCTTTTATGTTTGAACCATCACCCTACCTTCAAAAGTGGGGAATCCGAAGGAATTTGGTTATGAAACTTTGCAGTTATGTTAACAATGGATAAAAACAAGTGTTCACAAAGTTTGAACTAAAAATTCAAACCATAAGTATTTTATATATATTTTTTTAACGAAAAACGTTAGAAAAATCATAACAAATTTACTTTTGGTTTAAAAATTACAAACTCGACTCTTAAAAATCCTACATGTTATAAGGATTGTATGATGGAAAGTATTTTGAGTTTTGCACGAGTAGAAAAAAAGATATCACATTTTTTATATGCTTTGGCCCAATTTGGGGCGCTGCTGGCACCACACAGCCCAGTGTGGCCTGCCACTGGCGCCACAATGCGGGCCACTTGCACCACATTGGCCGGCCACTGGCGCCTCAAATGCTGGCTCTGGCGCCGCAATGCTGGCCACTGGCGCCACATTGCTGGCCACTGGTGCCACAGCACTGGCCACTGGCGCCTCAAATGCTGGCTCTGGCGCCACAATGCTGGCCACTGGCGCCACATTGCTGGCCACTGGCGCCACATTGCTGGCCGAAGTGGCCGGCCACTGGCGCCACATTGCTGGCCACAGTGGTGCCACACTGGCCGGCCACTGGTGCCACATTGGCCGGTCACTGGTGCAACAATACCGGCCAATGGCGCCACAATGCTGGCCAATGGCGCCACATTGGCCGGCCACTTGCGCCACATTGCTGGCCAGCAAAAAACCGGCCAACAATGGCTCGGTTCCAATATCTTGTATGGATTTATCGGTTGTCCGAATGCGGATTTCTATATATGGATTCCATGCAGTTTTTCGAGATCTACGCGCTGGTTAATTACCTACGGTGATTAACCGAAGTGTGGACCCAAAAAAACGCCGTTTTGCATGTTAATTTTAGATTTTTAGAATTATTTAGGGATTTTAGGAAATAGAAACCCTAATATTGGCTCGATTTTTCGATTTGAATTCCGATTTCACCGCATAGCTTCATATTTTATGGCCGACACTATCCGAATATCGAATCAATTTCGGAAAGCCCCAATTTAAGGAAGTCTTACCGTATGTTTGTATACTAGTGGATACGAGCTTTATCGTCAATGTAGGTTTGGTGTAGCGGTTAGTGACGTAGTGACTTTTTATATCCCAACGGTGTGGGTTCGAACCTCGCTGGTCGCTTTTTTTTCTTTAATTATTTTTTGTCCCTCCTTTCGAAGTAAATTCGTGGAGCTTGGTAGAGTTTACCGCGTGGTAGAAACAACGATATGGTAAAGTTTCGGTATTTTTTAACCAACGCCGAAAAATAGGACTTTATTTTATAACTCATGATTTTTTTGCCATCACACTTGCAAGTCCGTAACTTTGGGTTAGGATGTCGGAATTTTCCGAATTATTTTTTCATTCCGCATTATTTTTCGGTATCTAAGCGATGGTGAAGTTTCGGTAAATTATTACCTTTTGGTTTGTTCCTATAAATCCGGGTTATTTCGGTTTTTTTTAAAACCGTAGCTCCAAACCTTTGCAAGTCCGTACCTTTGGCTTCGGATGTCCGAATCATGTGATTTTT
>JAUPFV010000061.1:245000-246598 GCA_036936605.1 Limnanthes douglasii subsp. nivea
AGTATGTTTGTGGGAATTTCAGTTGGCAGTAGCAAAAATCATGCCGTAGATCTCCGAAGGACCGGCTCTAAACACCTCCAGAATCATGTCTCCGCGTCCCGTCATTCGATGTTTAGAGACTTATAGCGACAGCATCTCCGATCCGTCCCAAAAATTTATGCTACGTACCCCTTCCAACGCCCGCAAACAACCATCGTCTAAAGGCAAATCCCACCATTGCTGCTGATTAAAATGATTTGGAATCGTAATAACCAATAGCTCCAACCCCTCTCTATGACCGACTGCCCTACCCTCTTCGGTGAAAAGTAGGGCCAACTAGGACTACTAGGAATCATAAGAGGGTCTGTGGAATGCAACAACGCAAAACCATAGACTACCTCTTACTTTTTGTCGTAGGGGTATTTTGGTCTTTTCCTATGGAAGGCCAAAACCGCAACACATCCACCACAAAAACGAGTTCCTACTAATCCCCACCTTCGCATCGGGAGGAATCCGCCCGCTTCCTCACTCGTTAAGCACAAATTGTCCTTTAGCCGTAAGAGGGGTATTTTGGTCTTTTACTTCCCACCTCGGACAATTTGTGCTTAAAAGGCTACAAAGGCTACCAATGCCGCACTAGTATGTGCGACATTCGGTGCTTGCCGGCTAAAACAAGCACCTTTGGGGCAACTCCAACTTTCACCAGTTGGCTCACCCCCCCTAAGTAGCTTAATAGGCTGTTTTAGCTAAAACACTAGGTAGTGCTTTTATGTTTGAACCATCACCCTACCTTCAAAAGTGGGGAATCCGAAGGAATTTGGTTATGAAACTTTGCAGTTATGTTAACAATGGATAAAAACAAGTGTTCACAAAGTTTGAACTAAAAATTCAAACCATAAGTATTTTATATATATTTTTTTAACGAAAAACGTTAGAAAAATCATAACAAATTTACTTTTGGTTTAAAAATTACAAACTCGACTCTTAAAAATCCTACATGTTATAAGGATTGTATGATGGAAAGTATTTTGAGTTTTGCACGAGTAGAAAAAAAGATATCACATTTTTTATATGCTTTGGCCCAATTTGGGGCGCTGCTGGCACCACACAGCCCAGTGTGGCCTGCCACTGGCGCCACAATGCGGGCCACTTGCACCACATTGGCCGGCCACTGGCGCCTCAAATGCTGGCTCTGGCGCCGCAATGCTGGCCACTGGCGCCACATTGCTGGCCACTGGTGCCACAGCACTGGCCACTGGCGCCTCAAATGCTGGCTCTGGCGCCACAATGCTGGCCACTGGCGCCACATTGCTGGCCACTGGCGCCACATTGCTGGCCGAAGTGGCCGGCCACTGGCGCCACATTGCTGGCCACAGTGGTGCCACACTGGCCGGCCACTGGTGCCACATTGGCCGGTCACTGGTGCAACAATACCGGCCAATGGCGCCACAATGCTGGCCAATGGCGCCACATTGGCCGGCCACTTGCGCCACATTGCTGGCCAGCAAAAAACCGGCCAACAATGGCTCGGTTCCAATATCTTGTATGGATTTATCGGTTGTCCGAATGCGGATTTCTATATATGGATTCCATGCAGTTTTTCGAGATCTACGCGCTGG
>JAUPFV010000610.1:0-2500 GCA_036936605.1 Limnanthes douglasii subsp. nivea
GTAAGACAAATTCTGGAAAGAACCAAAGTTCCAGATTCGATATAGGACGACTTTGTCTTTTTTTATTGATTTCCATCCAATAAAAAAAGTTTATTTTTTGGTTGGAAGGACCCTTCTTAGTAATTTTTGTAATTATTTGAGAATTTTGAACTCTCGTCTTAATATTCTTGGGATCGATGGACTCAATAGCAACTTTTTTACTAATACAAAAGTTGAGGATTCTCCAATCCAAATATTTTCTATCCGGAATTTTCTCCATACCTATAATATTATCTTCTCTTAGATAATTAGAGACTATATAATTATGGCTAGCGATACCTACCTGGCTATGAAAAAATTGTTGTTTATCCATGTTGGAATTTAAAACTTGAGAATTAATAGATTTATAGGATAAAAGATTATATTGATAGTTTTTTTGTAAGTTAGATTTTTTATTCAGTACTAAGTCTGCTTCAAAATCAATTTCTCTTTCGTAATTTATTAATTTGTGTTTTTCATTTTCATATGAATTCCATTTGTTTAAATGTTTCTTTTGAACTATACAAATTTGGTTCATTTTCTTTTTATATTTTTCGGATACTACTCTATGCCATAGAATCGGAAGTAAATCATATTGATAATGACTTCTTAACCAGTTTTTCCATTGATTTAGTTCGGAATTTAAAAAAATTAATTCAGAATGAAATATTCCGCGTTCTTCAAAAAAATACTTTATCTCAGTCTTAAGAAAAAAAAAAGTTCCGGGATACCCAAGGACAGATCTTAATTTATACATTTTAATAAATTGTATTTGTGCTAATTTGTAAAATACATATGCTTGTGAGAAAGAAGGTGGGTTGCAATAAATATTGAAATTATTGTTTCTAATTCTAATATTATTTCGAATATTAGAAAGTGAGTTTTTTCGTCTTTTTTTAGTTAGTTCATTATTGTAAATGTATTTCTTAATAATTTTTGGGGTAAATTTCATAAAAAGTTGTGTATTTATTTTTCGAATATGAATAATATGTAGAAAAATAAAAAAACTTATATATCTTTTTTCTATAAATAATTTCAAAAAAAATATGATTTACGGATTAATTTAGTATTTCTTTTTTTTAACATTTGCCAACTCTTTTTTAATGATTCTAATATTTTATCACGATAACTTATTTTGTTAGAATTAATTTTTTCTTTCTTGAGTTATAAATTTCTTTTTCGTTTTGTTTGGAATTTTTTCTATTTGATTTCGGATTGTACTTGTTCTATTTGTTAAATCTTTGATTTTCTTTTTTTTTTTTGATAAATTTGTCCATTCTATGGATCGAATTTTAATGGACGATTCAGAAATCATCTGATTACTAATTTTTAAATCTTTTTTTATTTCATTCAATTCATATATTTCTCTCAAGCCAAATGAAGGAATTCGGTTTATTTTTAAAAGTTCTTTTATTTTTTCGTTTCGAAAGAGAAGGTTTTTAAGGTTTTTGATGACCCATTTTTTTGTTTCTTTTAAAACCATAAAAGACTTAGTTTTAGTTTTTAGAATGGTTTTTTTAAATTCTTTAAAAATAGGTTCAAAAACAGAAGTATGTTTTCGGGGAGAATCCGAGGGTAGTGCGCTGTCCATACCGAAAATAGTTAAATAAAAAAAATCGTTTTTTTACTTTTCATTGGATATTTATCAGGGATCGTAATTTATATTTGTGCCACGGTTTAAGGAAAAAAGGAAATAGAATCTTTATTTGAATACCATCCGTTAACCAATTTTTTGGAAATTCTTTTTCTGATACTTGAACACCATAATAGGTGCATTTAATATGTATTTCTCGATTCCAATCTTTGAAATCGTCAGACCATTCGGGAACTTGCAATAAAAGTATACGGACAATATTTTTTACTATTATCAACAAAGGTAATATAATATATTTTCTAAGAATCCGATTGGGTTACTAAGGCGCAACCCTTAGTAATTGAATAAGTAAATAATTATCCCAGGTTTCCTCAATTTCTATCTGTCTGTTTTCTTCTCTTTTTTGACTTATGTCCTCCATTTTTGTATAGATTTTTTGTTTTTTTTTTTTTCTTATGATCATACTCAGAATTTTCTTTTTCTTTGGTTTTTCGCATCCAATTTCTAAATATTCGTTTTAGCAGCCCGGAGATATCAAATGAAAAATTGTCTATTCTGTCCAAAAAAGAGGGCGAATGTATATTTGCTTGAAAAAGTTCCCAAATAACTGTTTTTACGTCTTTGAGCACGCATGGAGCCTTGGATTATGTCTCGCCGAAAATCCGATTGTTGTGAATAATCTATCACGTAAGTTTCGATATCGGTTTCATTATCAGTAAAAATGACTAGACGTTTGGCTTTTCTTAAACCAAGTTCAGCATCCGCTAGGATGTTTTCTGGATTTTCTTCTTCTAGTTGTTCTAACTCATTGATTAATTTGTATGACCACCGCGGAACTTTTTTAGTGATTTCTTTTATTCCAATAGAATTTTTTCTAATTTTTTTATC
>JAUPFV010000611.1:7500-10000 GCA_036936605.1 Limnanthes douglasii subsp. nivea
AAAAATCGTAAGCTATAACCCACCGGTTTAGGTAAAAAAGTCCTATTTTTCCACATTGGGTAAAAAATACTGATACTTTACCATCGCATGGATATCGGAAAATATTGTGGAATAAAAAAAAGTTCACATGATTCGGACATCCGAAGCCAAAGTTATGGACTTGCAAAGATTTGGAGCTACGGTTTTAGGAAAAACCGAAATAACCCGGATTTATAAGGTAAAAAATTACCGAAACTTCACCATCGGTTAGATACCGAAAAATAATGCGGAATGAAAAAATAATTCGGAAAATTCCGACATCCTAAGCCAAAGTTACGGACTTGCAAGTGTGATGGTAAAAAAATCGTGAGTTATAAAATAAAGTCCTATTTTTCGGTGTTGGTTAAAAAATACCGAAACTTTACCATAGCGTTGTTTCTACCACGCGGTAAACTCTACAAAGCACTACGAATTTACTTCGAAAAGAGGGACAAAAAATAATTAAAGAAAAAAAAGCGCCCAGCAAGGTTCGAACCCACTCCGTTGGGATATAAAAAGTCACTACTTCACTAACCGCTACACCAAACCTACATTGACGATATAGCTCGTATCCACTAGTATACAAACATACGGTAAGACTTCCATAAATTGGGGCTTTCCGAAATTGATTCGATATTCGGATAGTGTCGGCCATAAAATATGAAGCTATGCGGTGAAATCGGAATTCAAATCGAAAAATCGAGCCAATATTAGGGTTTCTATTTCCTAAAATCCCTAAATAATTCTAAAAATCTAAAATTAAAATGCAAAACGGCGTTTTTTTGGGTCCACACTTCGGTTAATCACCGTAGGTAATTAACCAGCGCGTAGATCTCGAAAAACTGCATGGAATCCATATATAGAAATCCGCATTCGGACAACCGATAAATCCATACAAGATATTGGAACCGAGCCATTGTTGGCCGGTTTTTTGCTGGCCAGCAATGTGGCGCAAGTGGCCGGCCAATGTGGCGCCATTGGCCAGCATTGTGGCGCCGTTGGCCGGTATTGTTGCACCAGTGACCGGCCAATGTGGCACCAGTGGCCGGCCAGTGTGGCACCACTGTGGCCAGCAATGTGGCGCCAGTGGCCGGCCACTTCGGCCAGCAATGTGGCGCCAGTGGCCAGCAATGTGGCGCCAGTGGCCAGCATTGTGGCGCCAGAGCCAGCATTTGAGGCGCCAGTGGCCAGTGCTGTGGCACCAGTGGCCAGCAATGTGGCGCCAGTGGCCAGCATTGTGGCGCCAGAGCCAGCATTTGAGGCGCCAGTGGCCGGCCAATGTGGTGCAAGTGGCTCGCATTGTGGCGCCAGTGGCAGGCCACACTGGGCTGTGTGGTGCCAGCAGCGCCCCAAATTGGGCCAAAGCACATAAAAAATGTGATATCTTTTTTTCTACTCGTGCAAAACTCAAAATACTTTCCATCATACAATCCTTATAACATGTAGGATTTTTAAGAGTCGAGTTTGTAATTTTTAAACCAAAAGTAAATTTGTTATGATTTTTCTAACGTTTTTCGTTAAAAAAATATATATAAAATACTTATGGTTTGAATTTTTAGTTCAAACTTTGTGAACACTTGTTTTTATCCATTGTTAACATAACTGCAAAGTTTCATAACCAAATTCCTTCGGATTCCCCACTTTTGAAGGTAGGGTGATGGTTCAAACATAAAAGCACTACCTAGTGTTTTAGCTAGAACAGCCTATTAAGCTACTTAGGGGGGGTGAGCCAACTGGTGAAAGTTGGAGTTGCCCCAAAGGTGCTTGTTTTAGCCGGCAAGCACCGAATGTCGCACATACTAGTGCGGCATTGGTAGCCTTTGTAGCCTTTTAAGCACAAATTGTCCGACGTGGGAAGTAAAAGACCAAAATACCCCTCTTACGGCTAAAGGACAATTTGTGCTTAACGAGTGAGGAAGCGGGCGGATTCCTCCCGATGCGAAGGTGGGGATTAGTAGGAACTCGTTTTTGTGGTGGATGTGTTGCGGTTTTGGCCTTCCATAGGAAAAGACCAAAATACCCCTACGACAAAAAGTAAGAGGTAGTCTATGGTTTTGCGTTGCTGCATTCCACAGACCCTCTTATGATTCCTAGTAGTCCTAGTTGGCCCTACTTTTCACCGAAGAGGGTAGGGCAGTCGGTCATACAGAGGGGTTGGAGCTATTGGTTATTACGATTCCAAATCATTTTAATCAGCAGCAATGGTGGGATTTGCCTTTAGACGATGGTTGTTTGCGGGCGTTGGAAGGGGTACGTAGCATAAATTTTTGGGACGGATCGGAGATGCTGTCGCTATAAGTCTCTAAACATCGAATGACGGGACGCGGAGACGTGATTCTGGAGGTGTTTAGAGCCGGTCCTTCGGAGATCTACGGCATGATTTTTGCTACTGCCAACTGAAATTCCCACAAACATACTTGATAACAGGTGTATCCTACTGTTGTGAATGATTCGTGATGCGGGATTGTGAAGTACGCCGTAG
>JAUPFV010000612.1:0-20000 GCA_036936605.1 Limnanthes douglasii subsp. nivea
CAAGTTCAATGTTAGCCAGATTAGTCAACATTTATATGTTTCGATGCAACAACAAGATGTTATTTGTAACAAGTAGTTTTGTTGGTTGGTTAATTGGTCACATTTTATTCATGAAATGGGTTGGATTGGTATTAGTCTGGATACAGCAAAATAATTCTATTAGGTCTAATGTACTTATTCGATCTAATAAGTATAAGTACATTGTGTCAGAATTGATAAATTCTATGGCTCGAATCTTTAGTATTCTCTTATTTATTACCTGTATCTACTATTTAGGCAGAATACCGTCACCTATTTTTACTAAAAAAATAAAAGGAACCTCAGAAACGGAAGAAAGGGAGGGGACTAAACAGGACCAAGAGGTATCCACCGAAGAAGACCTTTTTCCTTCTCTTTTTTCGGAAGAAAGGGAGGATCCGGACAAAATCGATGAAACGGAAGAGATCCGAGTGAATGGAAAGGAAAAAAAAAAGAAGGATAAGGATGATGAATTCCACGTTCACTTTAAAGGGACATACTATAAATCTAAAACGGTTTATGAAAATCTAGATGGGAATCAAAATTCAAAAATTAAAAAAGAGGATAAATCTCTTGCTCGTGCTATTGTGACTCTTCTTTTCGATTATAAACGATGGAATCGTCCATTTCGATATATAAAAAATGATCAATTTGAAAATGCTATAAGAAATGAAATGTCACAATATTTTTTTTATACATGTCAAAGTGATGGAAAAGAAAGAATTTCTTTTACGGATCCACCCAGCTTGTCTAGTTTATGGGAAACTATAAAAAAAAAAATGCCTTTGTTGACAAGAGAAAAACGATCCGCTGATGAATTCTATACTAATTGGATTTTTACTAATCAGCAAAAACAAATCATTTTTAAGAACCTATTTCTAACTAGACTCAAAGTTTTAGATCAAAGAGATAAAGGATCTCTGAAGTTGAATATACTCGAAAAAAGAACTCGCTTTTGTAATAATGAGACTAAAAAAGAATATATACCTAAATTTTTTGATCCGTTCTTACATGGACTCTCTCGTGGAAAAATACAAAAAATGTTTTTACTCCCAATCATAATTGAAACATATAAAAAACCTAACATGGGGAGGGTTTTCATAAATAAAATTCATAATATACTTCTTAATACTGAGTATCCAAAATTTGAACAGATAATAGATAGACTTAATAGAAAAATAGAAAAAAAAAAAAGACTTTCTTTTTTTTCAGAACACCAACAAGAAAAAATCGATTCAGAAGATCGAATCAAAATTTTGAAATGTTTATTTAATGTTGTTATCGGTATAACTGAGTCTAACGATAAAAAAATTAGAAAAAATTCTATTGGAATAAAAGAAATCACTAAAAAAGTTCCGCGGTGGTCATACAAATTAATCAATGAGTTAGAACAACTAGAAGAAGAAAATCCAGAAAACATCCTAGCGGATGCTGAACTTGGTTTAAGAAAAGCAAACGTCTAGTCATTTTTACTGATAATGAAACCGATATCGAAACTTACGTGATAGATTATTCACAACAATCGGATTTTCGGCGAGACATAATCCAAGGCTCCATGCGTGCTCAAAGACGTAAAACAGTTATTTGGGAACTTTTTCAAGCAAATATACATTCGCCCTCTTTTTTGGACAGAATAGACAATTTTTCATTTGATATCTCCGGGCTGCTAAAACGAATATTTAGAAATTGGATGCGAAAAACCAAAGAAAAAGAAAATTCTGAGTATGATCATAAGAAAAAAAAAAAACAAAAAATCTATACAAAAATGGAGGACATAAGTCAAAAAAGAGAAGAAAACAGACAGATAGAAATTGAGGAAACCTGGGATAATTATTTACTTATTCAATTACTAAGGGGTTGCGCCTTAGTAACCCAATCGATTCTTAGAAAATATATTATATTACCTTTGTTGATAATAGTAAAAAATATTGTCCGTATACTTTTATTGCAAGTTCCCGAATGGTCTGACGATTTCAAAGATTGGAATCGAGAAATACATATTAAATGCACCTATTATGGTGTTCAAGTATCAGAAAAAGAATTTCCAAAAAATTGGTTAACGGATGGTATTCAAATAAGATTCTATTTCCTTTTTTCCTTAAACCGTGGCACAAATATAAATTACGATCCCCTGATAAATATCCAATGAAAAGTAAAAAAAACGATTTTTTTTATTTAACTATTTTCGGTATGGACAGCGCACTACCCTCGGATTCTCCCCGAAAACATACTTCTGTTTTTGAACCTATTTTTAAAGAATTTAAAAAAACCATTCTAAAAACTAAAACTAAGTCTTTTATGTTTTAAAAGAAACAAAAAAATGGGTCATCAAAAACCTTAAAAACCTTCTCTTTCGAAACGAAAAAATAAAAGAACTTTTAAAAATAAACCGAATTCCTTCATTTGGCTTGAGAGAAATATATGAATTGAATGAAATAAAAAAAGATTTAAAAATTAGTAATCAGATGATTTCTGAATCGTCCATTAAAATTCGATCCATAGAATGGACAAATTTATCAAAAAAAAAAAAGAAAATCAAAGATTTAACAAATAGAACAAGTACAATCCGAAATCAAATAGAAAAAATTCCAAACAAAACGAAAAAGAAATTTATAACTCAAGAAAGAAAAATTAATTCTAACAAAATAAGTTATCGTGATAAAATATTAGAATCATTAAAAAAGAGTTGGCAAATGTTAAAAAAAAGAAATACTAAATTAATCCGTAAATCATATTTTTTTTTGAAATTATTTATAGAAAAAAGATATATAAGTTTTTTTATTTTTCTACATATTATTCATATTCGAAAAATAAATACACAACTTTTTATGAAATTTACCCCAAAAATTATTAAGAAATACATTTACAATAATGAACTAACTAAAAAAAGACGAAAAAACTCACTTTCTAATATTCGAAATAATATTAGAATTAGAAACAATAATTTCAATATTTATTGCAACCCACCTTCTTTCTCACAAGCATATGTATTTTACAAATTAGCACAAATACAATTTATTAAAATGTATAAATTAAGATCTGTCCTTGGGTATCCGGAACTTTTTTTTTTCTTAAGACTGAGATAAAGTATTTTTTTGAAGAACGCGGAATATTTCATTCTGAATTAATTTTTTTAAATTCCGAACTAAATCAATGGAAAAACTGGTTAAGAAGTCATTATCAATATGATTTACTTCCGATTCTATGGCATAGAGTAGTATCCGAAAAATATAAAAAGAAAATGAACCAAATTTGTATAGTTCAAAAGAAACATTTAAACAAATGGAATTCATATGAAAATGAAAAACACAAATTAATAAATTACGAAAGAGAAATTGATTTTGAAGCAGACTTAGTACTGAATAAAAAATCTAACTTACAAAAAAACTATCAATATAATCTTTTATCCTATAAATCTATTAATTCTCAAGTTTTAAATTCCAACATGGATAAACAACAATTTTTTCATAGCCAGGTAGGTATCGCTAGCCATAATTATATAGTCTCTAATTATCTAAGAGAAGATAATATTATAGGTATGGAGAAAATTCCGGATAGAAAATATTTGGATTGGAGAATCCTCAACTTTTGTATTAGTAAAAAAGTTGCTATTGAGTCCATCGATCCCAAGAATATTAAGACGAGAGTTCAAAATTCTCAAATAATTACAAAAATTACTAAGAAGGGTCCTTCCAACCAAAAAATAAACTTTTTTTATTGGATGGAAATCAATAAAAAAAGACAAAGTCGTCCTATATCGAATCTGGAACTTTGGTTCTTTCCAGAATTTGTCTTACTTTATAATGCATATAATAAAAAACCGTGGATCATACCACTGAAATTACTTCTTTTCAATTTAATGAAAACCATAATAAAAAAATTACTAGAAATAAAAAAGAAAAAAAATATCTTGGATTAAATAATCAAGATCAAGATGAAATCAAATCTGCAGGTCAAAGGGAGCTTGAATCGGATGAGAAAAAACAATACAAAAACAATATAGAAGTAGCATTGCATTTCTTCCTCGAAAACTTTTTGTGTTTGCAATTAGGATGGAAGAATTCTTTAAATCAAACAATTAGTGATAAGCTAAAAGTATATGGTCTCTTCCTTAAACTGAGAAATCCAAGAGAAATTGCTATATCGTCCATTCAAAGAGGAGAAATTAGTCTAGAAATTCTGATGAGGAAGAGGGTTTTCACTGTTCGAGAATTAATGAAAAAGCAATCTTGATTATTGAATCTATTGAACCTATTAAGTTGTGTGTAAAAAACGATGGACAATTTCTTATATATCAAATGATGGGTATTTCCTTGAAAAAGGACCTAATAAAGCTAAAGCAAAGATACCAAGAAAAACAATATGTTGATAAAAAAAAAATTGCTGAATCTAGTTCAAATAATTTTTTGATGTCTAACAAAACATACAAAAATTATTCTGATTTCTTTGTCCCTGAAAATATTTTATCCCATAAAGGCCGTAGAGAATTTCGAATTCTAATTTGTTTCAATTCAAAGAATACAAAAGACATGCATAAAAATAAAATATTTTACAATAAGAGAAAAAAATGTGTTCAAAAAGTCAAAATATTGAGAGAGAGAAAACGAACTTAAGTAAATTTCAGTTCTTTATTTGGCCAAATTTTAGATTAGAGGATTTAGCCTGTATGAATCGTTATTGGTTTAATACTAATAATGGAAGTCGTTTCAGTATGGTAAGGATACATATGTATCCGCGAGTAAAAATTCGTTGATAATACATTTATTTTAATTCGTCGACTAAACATCTATTTATATATAAACATCATATATATATATATATATAGAAACAAATGAATGATTGTTTTAGATTCTATTTTAAGACATATGTTTTGCAAAAATAACTAGTCTTATTATTCCTGATTAGTAAACTCAATTTTATAAAAAAAAAATGGGATTTTCTTTTATGCTAAAAAATTCATTCATTTCATTTCAAGAAAAAAAAGAAGAAAACAGGGGGTCTGTTGAATTTCAAGTATTCAATTTCACCAATAAGATACGAAGACTTACTTCACATTTGGAATTTCACAGAAAAGACTATTTATCTCAGAGAGGTCTACGGAAAGTTTTGGGAAAACGTCAACGACTATTGTCTTATTTGTCAAAAAAAAATAGAGTAAGTTATAAAGAATTAATTAATCAGTTGGATATTCGGGAGTCAAAAAATCGGTAATTTGCCAAATTTGAATTTGTTAATTTATTTTTAGTAAATCTGGAATTTTGATGAATTTATTTTCATTTTTAGCAATTCAATTCATATAAGAATGAATCAAGGAAAAACTTATGAATATACCGACTAACGGAAAAGACCTTATGCTAGTCAATCTGGGACCTCACCACCCATCAATGCATGGTGTTCTTCGTCTAATCATTACTCTAGATGGTGAAGATGTTATTGACTGTGAACCAATATTGGGTTATTTACACAGAGGAATGGAAAAAATTGCAGAAAACCGAACAATTATACAATATCTGCCTTATGTAACACGGTGGGATTATTTAGCTACTATGTTCACAGAAGCAATAACCGTAAATGGACCAGAACAATTGGGAAATATTCAAGTCCCTAAAAGAGCCAGTTATATCAGAACAATTATGTTGGAATTGAGTCGTATAGCTTCTCATCTGTTATGGCTTGGCCCGTTTATGGCGGATATTGGTGCGCAAACTCCTTTTTTCTATATTTTCAGAGAACGAGAATTAGTATATGATCTATTCGAAGCTGCCACTGGTATGAGAATGATGCATAATTATTTTCGTATCGGAGGAATAGCGGCTGATCTACCTCATGGTTGGATAGATAAATGCTTGGATTTTTGCGATTATTTTTTAACAGGAGTTGATGAATATGAAAAACTTATTACACGAAATCCTATTTTTTTAGAACGAGTTGAAGGCATAGGTATTATTAGTGGAGATGAAGCAATCAATTGGGGTTTATCCGGACCAATGCTACGTGCATCTGGAATAAAATGGGATCTGCGTAAAGTTGATCGTTATGAGTGTTATGACAAATTTGATTGGGAAGTTCAGTGGCAAAAAGAAGGAGACTCATTAGCTCGTTATTTAGTACGAATTAGTGAAATGACAGAATCTATAAAAATTATTCAGCAGGCTCTGGAAGGAATTCCGGGGGGTCCCTATGAAAATTTAGAAATACGATCCTTGGATAGAAAAAGGAATCCAGAATGGAATGATTTTGCATATCGATTTATTAGTAAAAAACCTTCTCCCGCTTTTGAATTGCCCAAACAAGAACTTTACGTGAGAGTTGAAGCCCCAAAAGGGGAATTGGGAATTTTTCTGATAGGAGATCAAAATGGTTTTCCTTGGAGATGGAAAATTCGCCCGCCGGGTTTTATTAATTTGCAAATTCTTCCTCAGCTAGTTAAAAGAATGAAATTGGCTGATATTATGACGATACTCGGTAGCATAGATATCATTATGGGAGAAGTTGATCGTTAAAATGCTAATAGATACAACAGAAGTGCAAGCTATCAATTCTTTTTCCAAACTGGAATTTTTAAAGGTCTATGAACTCATATGGATGCTTGTCCCTATTTTAACTCCGGTATTAGGGATCACAACAGGTGTACTAGTAATTGTGTGGTTAGAAAGAGAAATATCTGCAGCGATACAACAACGTATTGGGCCTGAATACGCTGGTCCTTTGGGAATTTTGCAAGCTTTAGCAGATGGGACTAAATTACTTTTTAAAGAGAATCTTCTGCCATCTAGAGGAAATACTGGTTTATTCAGTATTGGACCGTCGATCGCAGTTATATCAATTTTGCTAAGTTTTTCAGTAATTCCTTTTAGCAATCGCCTAGTTTTAGCTGATCTCAATATTGGTCTTTTTCTATGGATTGCTATTTCAAGTATTGCTCCTATTGGACTTCTTATGTCAGGATATGGATCAAATAATAAATATTCTTTTTTAGGTGGTCTGCGAGCTGCTGCTCAATCAATTAGTTATGAAATACCATTAACTCTATGTGTGTTATCAATATCTCTACGTGTGATTCGTTGAAATCTAAAGTTTTCCTTTCGTTCTATAAAAAGAAATTGAATGGATTGAATAGAAAACTTCTTTTTTAATCTTTAATCCTTGGGGTTAATAAAAAAAACGATATAGTTTTTGATGAGTGAAAGAAAACAGCTTAGAAATTCGCCGTAAAAAAAAAAAAAAAGAAAAATTAAGTCTCATTTCCTATGTACAAGCGTTAAGCAGAAGTAAAAATAAGTGCAAGAGACACTTTACCCCAAGCCAAGATTGGTTGATTAGTCATCCTGGCTTGAAACGGGTTCAAAAGATCGACTGTATGGAATCGTTTGTATGGCTTACCATACATATATTACCAAGCGGGGGATTCAGCAAAAAAGAGTGGATGATTAGGAACACCAAAAATACACAAAAGATTTGTAATATAGATTCACAAAGATTTAAACCGAAAGGAGTCTTTCTGCATACAAAAAAGAATACTAATTGGGGCTTTAAATTGGTAGAAATGATCAGGCAGTACTCCCCACGATTCCGATCCAGAGTATGCTCCTATCCAACGATTAAAGCAATGACTATCAGGAACGAAAAAATCCTTTATTATTTTTTTTAAGCCCATAAGAATAGGGACAATATATCTAGTTTTTCTTTCATATATTTTTTCGAACTAAAATTTGTGTCTGAACGAATGGAATAATGGACTATATAATTCTCTGTCGTAATTAAAAATGATGGACTGAAATCCCTATTTCATATTTTCATATTTATACAAAGAGTATTTGATTGAAGGATTAAGTTATTACTCCCATCTTAATTATTAAGGGATGAGATGAATTCCGAAGCACTTTTTTATTCTATTTTTTTTTTTTAGAGTTATAGCAGACAGAATTCCTTTGGTATAATTTGGGACCTTCTGAAAAAATTGGATTTCATCTATTCTCCAATATAAGCATATCAAGATATTTTTTTCTTTTAAAAAATAACTATATCAAGATAAGATATATGCTACTAATCTGGTCCTTATATTTTTTCGTGACCCTCGAGGAGCCGTATGAGGAAAAAATTCATGTACGGTTTTGTAATAGCGGTGGGAACAGTGATGTTATCGCCGACTCTAATTATCTAATAGTTCAAGTACAGTTGATATAGTTGAGGCACAGTCAAAATATGGTTTTTGGGGTTGGAATTTGTGGCGTCAACCTATAGGATTTATCACTTTTTTAATTTCCTCTCTCGCAGAATGTGAAAGATTACCGTTTGATTTACCAGAAGCGGAAGAAGAATTAGTTGCGGGTTATCAAACTGAATATTCAGGTATCAAATTTGGTTTATTTTATGTTGCTTCCTATTTAAATTTATTAGTTTCTTCGTTATTTGTAACAGTTCTATACTTAGGCGGTTGGAATTTTTCTATTCCATATATATGCGTTCCCGGGCTATTTGAAATAAATAAAGGGGATGAAATATTGGGAACAACAATTAAGATCTTTATTACATTAGCTAAAACTTATTTGTTCTTGTTCATTTCTATCACAACAAGATGGACTTTACCTCGGCTACGAATGGACCAACTATTAAACCTTGGTTGGAAATTTCTTTTACCAATTTCTCTAGGGAATCTATTATTAACAACTTCTTCTCAACTTCTTTCACTCTAAGGAATACAACATCCTTTAAACAAGAGAAAAAAAGTATTCATAGCTATTTATGATATATATGTTCCCTATTGTAACTGGGTTCATTAATTATAGTGAACAAACAGTACGAGCAGCAAGGTACATTGGTCAAAGTTTCATGATTACTTTATCCCACGTAAATCGTTTACCTATAACTATTCAATATCCTTATGAAAAATTAATAACATCAGAGCGTTTCCGCGGTCGAATTCATTTCGAATTTGATAAATGCATTGCTTGTGAAGTATGTGTTCGGGTATGTCCTATAGACCTACCTGTTGTTGATTGGAAATTTGAAACTGATATTCGAAAGAAACAATTGCTTAATTACAGTATTGATTTTGGAATTTGTATATTTTGTGGTAACTGCGTTGAGTATTGTCCAACAAATTGTTTATCAATGACAGAAGAATATGAACTTTCTACTTATGACCGTCATGAATTGAATTATAATCAAATTGCTTTGGGTCGTTTACCAATATCAGTAATTGACGATTATACAATTCGAACTATTTTTAATGCACCTCAAACAAAAAAGGGGTAAACTGCTTTATTTCATTTTTTTTAGGAATAATTGAAAATTAGTAAGGTTTCTTTTTTATTTACAAAAAAAAAATATTTCTTTTTGCTTGTTCAATAATTCCAAATTGCGACTCTAAATTTCTACATTGGTTGATGAAACTTAAAGCTTTATTTGTTTTGTATTGCAAATATATTTTATTCATCTAAGTATTAATCTAATATAGCCATAAGATTAATGTAATCTATCCAGAATTAGTTTTAATTTGAATACGAAAAAAAATACCCTTTCAAATACGACTAAATCAAATAAATAAATCTAAATAAATAAAAGAACAAAATTGTCCAATAACTCTAATAAATGTACCTATACCTACATCAATTTATACCCATTGAGATTCAAATTTAATTCAATTAGTAATATATCATAAAAAATTTCCTGGTCCGATCAATAACGTCATGAAAAGCAGTTCTATTTTTTTTTTATTATTTTAAATATAATGGATTTGCCTGGACCAATACATGATTTTCTTTTAGTTTTTATAGGGTCAGGTCTTATATTAGGAGGGTTGGGGGTGGTATTACTTATCAACACAATCTATTCTGCTTTTTCGTTGGGATTTGTTCTTGTTTGTATATCCTTATTCTATATTCTATCAAATTCCCATTTTGTAGCTGCTGCACAACTCCTTATTTACGTCGGGGCTATAAATATTTTAATCATATTTGCTGTGATGTTCATGAATGGTTCAGAATATTACAAAGATTTCAATTTGTCGACCGTTGGGGATGGGATTACTTCGTTGGTTTGCACAAGTCTTTTTCTTTCATTAATTACTATTATTTTGGATACGTCATGGTATGGGTTGATTTGGACTACACGATTAAACCAGATTCTAGAACAAGATCTGATAAGTAATAGCCAACAAATTGGAATTCATTTAGCAACAGATTTTTTTATTCCATTTGAACTCGTTTCAATAATTCTTTTAGTTGCTTTGATAGGTGCAATTGCTGTGGCTCGTCAATAATAAATCTTTTAAATTTAAATTAATCCAAATCAAACTTTTTTATTTCTTATCGCATGGATTTTTATTCAATGCTATTTGAATACTATTAATACTGTTTATATCTAAACTGTAAATTCTTTTATTCATATTCAGTCTCTTACCAATATTTTTTGAATCCATACTTATCCATACTTGATGTGTTTTATTCTAGTCGATCGAATCTGTTGAATTATTGTTTTGTTCATATTGAAATCAACCAAAAAGGAGCTGAGCAATGATGCTCGAACATGTACTTGTTTTGAGTGCTTATTTATTTTCTATCGGTATTTATGGATTGATAACTAGTCGAAATATGGTTAGGGCTCTTATGTGTCTTGAACTTATAATGAATGCGGTTAATATGAATTTCGTAACATTTTCGGATTTTTTTGATAATCGTCAATTAAAAGGAGATATTTTCTCAATTTTTATTATAGCAATCGCAGCCGCTGAAGCAGCTATTGGATCAGCTATTGTTTCGGCAATTTATTGTAACAGAAAATTAACTCGTATCAACCAATCAACTTTGTTGAATAAGTAGCATTAATCGAAAAATTTATCAATTTGAATTAGCATGTATTGATATTTTTGTCTAATAAAAATAAATCAAAGTATCTTGGCTTCTTTTATGAATTGATCCAGAAAAAAATTGAGTAGAAAAACTATAACTATAATGCTGGTAAAGTAAATCATTGATTCATCTAGTATTTAAATATATGATTCATTTACTAGATTGAAATTTTCTTACATTCAAAAAATTATAGATCCTATGTCACATTCAGTAAAAATTTATGATACATGTATAGGATGTACTCAATGTGTCCGGGCCTGCCCTACAGATGTCTTAGAAATGATACCTTGGGATGGATGTAAAGCTAAGCAAATAGCTTCCGCTCCAAGAACGGAAGACTGTGTTGGTTGTAAGAGATGTGAATCCGCTTGTCCAACGGATTTCTTGAGTGTTAGAGTTTATTTATGGCATGAAACAACCCGAAGTATGGGTCTAGCTTATTGATACGTTCCAGAAAACCTCACTTGAATACATTTTCAATAAATTTGATTTTTGTTTATTGACAAAAACCCGTGCAAAAAACATTTTTGTACGGGTTTTTGGTCCAAGCCTATCTTGTCTTTACCACGAATGATTTTCCTTGGTTAACAATAATTGTAATTTTTCCAATATCTGCAGGTTCTTTAATTTTCTTTCTTCCTCAGAGAGGAAATAAGGTAATTAGGTGGTATACTTTATGCATATGTTTATTAGAACTTCTTCTAACAACCTATACATTTTGTTATCATTTTCATTTGGATGATCCTTTAATCCAACTGGCCGAAGATTATAAATGGATCCATTTTTTTTATTTTTACTGGAGACTGGGAATAGATGGACTTTCTATCGGACCCATTTTACTGACGGGATTTATCACTACTTTAGCTACCTTAGCGGCTTGGCCTGTTACTAGAGATTCTCGATTATTCCATTTTATGATGTTAGCAATGTATAGCGGTCAAATAGGATCATTTTCTTCTCGAGATCTTTTACTTTTTTTTATCATGTGGGAGTTAGAATTAATTCCCGTTTATCTACTTCTATCCATGTGGGGTGGAAAGAAACGGCTGTATTCAGCTACAAAGTTTATTTTGTATACTGCAGGAGGTTCCATTTTTCTCTTAATAGGAATTTTGGGACTAAGTTTATATGGTTCCACTGAACCAACATTAAATTTTGAAATATTAACTAATCAATCCTACCCTGTCGCCCTAGAAATAATATTCTATATTGGATTTCTTATTGCTTTTGCCGTCAAATCACCGATTATACCTTTACATACATGGTTACCGGACACCCATGGGGAGGCACATTATAGTACTTGTATGCTTCTCGCCGGAATATTATTAAAAATGGGAGCATATGGATTGGTCCGAATCAATATGGAATTATTACCCCATGCTCATTCTTTATTTTCTCCCTGGTTAATCATAATAGGTACATTTCAAATAATTTATGCAGCTTCAACATCTCCAGGTCAACGTAATTTAAAGAAAAGAATAGCCTATTCGTCTGTATCTCATATGGGTTTCATCATTATAGGAATAGGTTCTCTAACCGATCCCGGACTCAATGGAGCCATTTTACAAATAGTATCTCATGGATTTATTGGTGCTGCACTTTTTTTCTTGGCAGGAACCAGTTATGATAGAATACGTCTTGTTTTTCTAGACAAAATGGGCGGAATGGCTATCTCGATTCCAAAAATATTCACAATGTTCAGTCTCTTATCGATGGCTTCCCTTGCATTACCGGGTATGAGTGGCTTTGTTGCAGAATTGATAGTTTTTTTTGGACTAATTACTAGCCAAAAATATTTCTTAATATCAAAAGTACTAATTACTTTTGTAATGGGAATTGGAATGATATTAACTCCTATTTATTCATTATCTATGTTACGCCAAATATTCTATGGATACAAGATAATTAAAACTCCAAACCTTTATTTTTTTGATTCTGGACCACGAGAGTTATTTGTTTCGATCTCTATTCTTATACCGGTAATAGGTATTGGTATTTATCCGGATTTTGTTCTCTCACTATCAAGTGACAAAGTCGAATCTATTTTATCTAATTTTTTTTATAGATAGTTTTCATGAAAAAAAAAAAATAAAAAAATAAAGTTTTATTCTTTATTATTTTTTTTATTATTTTAAATTAAGTAAAAAAAATATTGAATTGTAACCAGGCATCCTTGGTATTTGTGAGAACCTTTTGAATCAAGCAGTCTAGTGATTCAAAAGGTTCTTGATTACTTATGATTTTTGAACTGAAATTGGTTAACTGAAATAGATAGATATATATCCATGCTATCCCTATCCTTCTATTTGTGAGTACCAGTACCCAGTATTGATTATGTCAATTTCATTTAATTAGATTCAATTAGAGGTTAATGTAAATGAACCATAACTATGTAAACCTAGTCCGAATAGGTTGACCCCAAAATAGCAGATCCAAATAATAAGAAAGCCCATAGAAGCCACAACTGCATAATTTATACCTACAAAATTGAGATTTGTTCTAATATGTAAATAAATCGCGAATATGGTCCAAGTAATAAAAGCCCAAGTTTCCTTTGGGTCCCAATTCCAATATGAACCCCAAGCCTCATTAGCCCACACTGCTCCCGAAAGAATGCCTATAGTTAAAAAGATAAACCCAAGACTTATAATCCGATAACTCCAATGATCCAACTGTTGAATTAATTGAGACTTGTAATAATTTCTACAAGTAGAAGAAAGAAAATAAGTATTTAGAAAAAGATTGCTTCTTTCATTCATATATTGAATTTCACCAAACAAAAAAAATTCATTTAGTAAATTATTACTTTTATTAAAAATTCTTATGACTTTTCGAAATGTAAAGACTAGAAGAGCTACTGATAATAAAGATCCGCATAACAGAGCGGCATAACCTAATACCATCATACTTACGTGCATCATTAACCACTGGGATTGGAGAGCAGGTACTAATATAACGGATTGAGACATTTTGTTTAAAACACCCGAAGTAGCAAAACCTTGGGTAAAAATAGCACTTGGCGCCGTTATTGTGTTTAAATAATTTGTAGGCGTTTTATTTAAAATTGAAACCATATTAATAAAGGAAAAACTCCATGAAAGAAAGATTAATGATTCATATAAATTACTTAATGGGAAATGTCCCGAATCAATCCAACGAGTGACTAATAATCCTGTTATACAGAAAAAAGTAACTATCAGGCCTTTGCCTGATGAATAATCTAGTCCTACGATTTTATCGACTAATAAGGTTAAAAAATAATTTAGAATAACAATAGAAACGACCGAAAAAGATATATGAGTTAATATATGCTCTGAGGTTGAAAAAATCATAAAATTTTTTATGTAATGTAGGGTTCCTCCGATTCTAATGAATCAAGATCGGGAATTGAATTCATTATAGAACTTATTAGATCTCTTTTAGAAGATATTATGCCGCTACTCGGACTCGAACCGAGATGCTATAGCACTGCTTCCTAAGAGCAGCGTGTCTACCAATTTCACCATAGCGGCTTGTTCAAAGTAATAATAAACTTTATTCGTTCAATCGTCGATATTGAAGAATAAATTCAATGCAATTTATAAAATATTGGCTGAAAAAAATTGTTTAAATTTATAAATTTAATTTAAATAGGGATTTTACAGTTCGAATCCAACATTAAATATATTCAATTTAAAATATATTAAATTAAATTTATAAATTAATCTTAATACTGAATCAGAAATAAGAAGAGAATAATATATATCTTAGTTTTTGTTATGTAAGAATGAAAAATTCATAATGGAAGTTTTTGTAGTTTATGTTTTTTCCTAAAAAAGAATTGGTGTAACTAAATAGTTATGACTTCTATACAGGGATATAACTAAAGGATAGAATAAAAAACTTTTTTTAGTTTTTTATTTTCATTTGTTAAGTCTTTTTTGATCACTTTTTTTAGTCTTAAAATTATAAAATAAAAATAGTCTTTATTATAAAAAGAGTCTTTATTATATAGAATCCATAAAAATAAAATATAATTTGTACAAATCACAATTTAAACACGATATCTAACAAACTATTTGAAAGGATTTCTCAAATTTGTCTAACTTTTAACTTTGTCGTAATTGGTCGGGGTTTTTTTGTTAATTTGTGCTTGTATTTACGAAACTAATTCAATATTAGGTTGTACATAAAATTATTATTATTATTTTTTGATTTCTTTTGAGTTCTACCAACATTCATACTTCAAAAAGTAAAAAAAAAAACACACACACAATGCTAAAAATGCTAAATTAGAATTCTAAATTATAGAATTAGAAAAATAGAAGAATAATAAAGATATTTATATAATGATCCATTATTCGTATATAATATCCACCAAATAGAAACTTTTTAGAAATAAAAAAAGTAACCTTGAGTAAATAATGCATTTGATTCACAAAAATATAGTATAAAATCTATATTAGAAAAAAATAAAAAAATTGTTGACGATGGGGAAAATAAGAATCCCCATCCCGAAGAAAAAAGCAAAAAATATATATTTAGATTACCTAAAAAAAGTGAAACGTTATTTCTGTCTTGTCTTTATTTTATCCTAAAAAAAATTCCTTTGCTTTTTTATTTTTTAGAATTTAGTAGACAAAAGTGATCAGTTCAAAAGATTAATGGCAAAAAGTAATTTTATATATAGTACTTATTATCTATATATTGCTATTTCCATATATTTCTATTATAAATTTAGAAATTATAAAAAAAATTAACTATAAAAGTTAATATAATTTAGATTAGTCTAATGTTTTGTTAGTTATTTGTCGTACAAAAAAAGTTTTTGAATTCCCTGTAGAAAGAGATTTTGCTAATGACAAAGCTTTTAAGGCTGCCCAATACCCCTTCTTTTTCCAAATATTTTTACGAACACGCTTTTTGGATAGAGATCTACGTTTTTTTGGAACTGCCATTCAAAAATGAAAAAAAAAATTTTTCAGTGCTATAGTTGAATGTGAAACACATCTGTTGTTCAAAAAAAGCGTTTTTTATACTCCTTTTCTAGCTATTTAGTTCCTTATCCTTTTAAAGGATCTATTTATTTTTATTCTTTAGATTATATATACTGTCTTAAAAACTGTCTTCAAAACAAAAAATTAATAGAGAAAAATAGCAGAAACATAAAATAGTAGATTCTCCTATGGGCTTTTTTATTTCTATTAAAATTAAATTACAGTAGCCAAAATAAAGAATAAATAAGAATTTGTGTGTGTGTTTTTTTTTTGTTTTTTTGTACCTTTTCTATCTCCATTCAAATCTAGAGAATAAACTATGACATATAATTATATTATATTAATAGATAATAGAAGTCGAATTTCGTTAAGTTGATAAAAAAATAAATTCATATTCAATTCATATGTAAAGAGAAAAGTTCACTATGTTATGGTATACAAGCATAAGTATACAAGCATAAGTATACCAGCATAAGTGTCTTTTATTCTATTTTATTAGATTGGAATAGAAGAGAATTTCTTAATTTCATAATGAACCCATTAATTATTATTATTCTGAAAAAATACTAAAAATAAAAACAAATTATTAATATTTGATTCTTAATACTTGATATATGGATATCAATTCTTGTAATACCTAATCGTAATAGACTTTTTCCTTCTCTTGATAAGAATTTTTCTTAACTGCTTAATGTTTCTTAATTAACTTAATTAATATTAAATTAATTAAGACTTTTTTTAATCACTTCTAATTTATGGATTTTTCTATTTTTTAAGTATTTGGGAAAGATTCATACAAATTCCGAAGAAAAAAATTAATGTTCGGATTTGAAATATCTTTCTTTTTTTTTGCCCGCTTTGAAAAGAGATAAGAAACGGTGAATCAGAAAAAAATGAATTAAGAAAAAAAAAAAAAATTATGGAACATACATATAAATATTCATGGCTCCTACCTTTGATTCCACTTCCAGTTCCTATTTTACTAGGGATTGGACTTCTACTTTTTCCGACGGCAACACAAAGTCTTCGCCGTACGTGGGCTTTTCTTAGTATTTTTTTGTTAAGTATAGTTATGGTTTTTTCAGTTGATCTATTTATTCAACAAATAACTAGAATTTATAACCATCAATATGTATGGTCTTGGACCATAAATACTGAATTTTCTTTTGAGTTCGGCTACTTTATTGATCCACTTACTTCTATTATGTCAATATTAATAACTACTGTTGGTGTTTTGGTTCTTATTTATAGTGACAATTATATGTCTCATGATCAAGGGTATTTGAGGTTTTTTGCTTATATGAGTTTTTTCAATACTTCCATGTTGGGATTAGTTACTAGTTCTAATTTGATACAAGTTTATATTTTTTGGGAGTTAGTTGGAATGTGTTCCTATTTATTAATAGGGTTTTGGTTCACACGACCTGTTGCAGCGAATGCTTGTCAAAAAGCCTTTGTAACAAATCGTGTAGGGGATTTTGGTTTATTATTAGGAATTTTAGGTCTTTATTGGATAACAGGTAGTTTTGAATTTCAGGATTTGTTCAAAATATTCAATAACTCTATTTATAATAATGAAGATCATCAGATTAATTTAGTATTTGTTACTTTATGTACTTTTTTATTATTTGCAGGACCTATTGCTAAATCCGCACAATTCCCCCTTCATGTATGGTTACCTGATGCCATGGAGGGACCTACTCCTATTTCGGCTCTTATACATGCTGCTACTATGGTAGCAGCAGGAATTTTTCTTGTAGCTCGGCTTCTTCCTCTTTTCAGAGTCATACCTTACATAATGTCTCTAATATCTTTGACGGGTATAATAACAGTCTTATTAGGAGCTACTTTAGCTCTTGCTCAAAAAGATCTTAAGAGAAGTTTAGCCTATTCTACAATGTCTCAATTGGGTTATATGATCTTAGCTCTAGGTATGGGTTCTTATCGAGCCGCTTTATTTCATTTGATTACTCATGCTTATTCGAAAGCATTGTTGTTTTTAGGATCCGGATCCATTATTCATTCGATGGAAGCAATTGTTGGATATTCTCCAGATAAAAGTCAGAATATGGTTCTTATGGGTGGTTTAACAAAACATGTACCAATTACAAAAATTTCTTTTTTTTTAGGTACGCTTTCTCTTTGTGGTATTCCACCCCTTGCTTGTTTTTGGTCCAAGGATGAAATCCTTCATGATAGTTGGTTGTATTCGCCAATTTTTGCACTAATAGCTTGTTCCACGGCGGGATTTACTGCATTTTATATGTTTCGGGTTTATTTACTTACTTTTGAAGGACATTTAAACATCCATTTTCAAAATTACAGTGGCAAAAAAAATATCTCTTTCTATTCAATATCTCTATGGGGTAAAGAAGAACCAAAAAAGATGAAAAGAAATTTTCCTTTAGTACCATTATTAAAAATCACTAATAATGAAAAAGATACTTTTTTTTGGAAGAAGGCATATAAAATGAATACTAATGTAAGAGAAAAAACTTTTATTACTATTACTCATTTTGGAGTTAAGACAAGGACTTTCTGTTATCCTCATGAATCGGAAAATACTATCCTATTTCCTATACTTGTATTGGTTCTTTTTACTTTGTTTGTTGGAGCCATAGGAATTCCTTTCAATCAAGAAGGAATCAATTTTAATATATTAACAAAATTGTTAACTCCGTCTATAAACCTTTTACATGAGAATGCAAATAAGTTTTTTGATTGGTATGAATTTTTTACAAATGTAACTTTTTCAGTTAGTATTGCTTATTTCGGAATATTTATAGCGTATTCTTTCTATAAGCCTTTATATTCATCTTTACTAAATTTAAATTTACTTAATTCATTTGAAAAATGGGGTTCTAAGAGAATTCTGTGGGACAAAATAATATATTTAATATATGAGTGGTCATATAATCGTGGTTACATAGATACTTTTTATAGAATATCTTTAACTGCGAGTATAAGAGGATTAGCAGAACTAACTCAGTTTTTTGATAGACGCGTAATAGATGGAATTACGAATGGAATAGGTGTTACAAATTTCTTTATAGGAGAAGGCATCAAATATGTAGGTGGAAGTCGCATTTCTTCTTATCTTTTATTGTTTTTAGTTTATGTATTAATCTTTACCATAATCAAGATTTATCCTCTTTTTTAATTTTTGAATTTTGATTCCCATCTAGATTTTCATAAACCGTTTTAGATTTATAGTATGTCCCTTTAAAGTGAACGTGGAATTCATCATCCTTATCCTTCTTTTTTTTTTCCTTTCCATTCACTCGGATCTCTTCCGTTTCATCGATTTTGTCCGGATCCTCCCTTTCTTCCGAAAAAAGAGAAGGAAAAAGGTCTTCTTCGGTGGATACCTCTTGGTCCTGTTTAGTCCCCTCCCTTTCTTCCGTTTCTGAGGTTCCTTTTATTTTTTTAGTAAAAATAGGTGACGGTATTCTGCCTAAATAGTAGATACAGGTAATAAATAAGAGAATACTAAAGATTCGAGCCATAGAATTTATCAATTCTGACACAATGTACTTATACTTATTAGATCGAATAAGTACATTAGACCTAATAGAATTATTTTGCTGTATCCAGACTAATACCAATCCAACCCATTTCATGAATAAAATGTGACCAATTAACCAACCAACAAAACTACTTGTTACAAATAACATCTTGTTGTTGCATCGAAACATATAAATGTTGACTAATCTGGCTAACATTGAACTTGGTAAAATGAAATGGTTGAATAATTGAAAAATGAGATTATTCAGGAATACACATTGAATGCGAAGATTACGCATTGAATTTCTGGTAGTAGACCCATAATAAAAAAAGTGATTGTTCCAGAAGAAATGAAACAAAAGATACGGTAGAGCTAGGACAGTTATTGTATGAGGTCTACCCAATGCTAAATGCAGAGGCGCATAATAGATCGATATGAACATCATGAGCTGTCCCACAATAAAACCAGTTGTTGCTGATACCTTCTTCTCGGTTCCTTCTTCCATAACCCGAGCTCGGAGAAGGAAGAGATAAGAGGGCCCTATGGAGAATGTGGTCAGAAATCCATAATAGAGTCCGACCGCAACGACCGAATTGATTATCTTCATGCGTAAGGATACTAGATTACCTAGTATAAAAGATTTTAAAA